>JANEHU010001127.1:0-318223 GCA_027563435.1 Nasonovia ribisnigri
AATCTTCCAAAATAACATTTTGAAAAAAAGTTATTACATTTTAAATTAATTTACTCCAAAAAAATATTGATATTTAAAAATAAACTTCTTGATTTAGATAAATGTTTTTATAGTCTAAATTGTTCTTATAATCAAATTTAAAAATTGGCTATATATTTAATTCACAAATTATTTTTATTTGTTACTTATATTACAATTTACAAAAGTATATCAAGTGTATCACTCATGAAAGTTAATATTGTTTTGTAATATATTTACTTTCTATTTGCTTTCTGCAAATTACCAGGGACTAGATAAGCAAATTCAGTGAAATTTAGCGCCATGCCGAAAGTCGTTTTCAACAGAGCTTTCTTTTAATCTACAGTATTTGCTTACATTCAATTTGACATATGTAGTTTAAAAAGAGGTAAATCCATGTGTATTTAATTTGTCACAGGAAGCTCCGTACAGGATCAGCTAGTAAATATATAATTTTACATTTATAATTCGTTGGAATTTTTAAACTATTATGTTTATAAATAACAAATTAATCTAATATATTAATTTTTTTTTAAATTGTGCAATTCTGCATTGTGAATATTAAAATTCAATTATAGCTGTTTGTAACAATTTCACAGGCTGTGGCCTGTATGCTATAAAGGCCACAAGACTGTACGGGACTACGTATAAATATAACATAATTTATTTTAACCTACGATAGACCTTGTATTAAATGTATCAATCTTTTCCCCTAAAAACAAAAATGTTGACAAATAAATTGAAAAAACAACTAGAAATGCTAATTTAAAATACATAAAATAATTTAGTAGGTACCTGGTACCTATAGTGTAATCATACGTTTGCTACTATGGCGACTGTTATAGTATAGTTGTGTACGTTTGTCGGTTAAATAATGACTGTTTACACATTATTACCACAAACGCGTACCATACATGTACATTTAAAAGTTACTTGTGCGTTGTATGATACACAATAATATACAAGTAGACAGAAGTGCACAGATATCTTGACTCCAGAATATTGTCTATCAATAATCTCGCCGGGGCAGTCATATATTGTAGTGCATGCAACACGTTACTGCCGGATTTGTAGGATATCGTCGCTCAATAATAAATACCTAATATTGTACAATATATAATGACATACGGCAGTGTCCCGTGAAGCGTTCACTCAGGTTAGCTACATATTTTATAATATTTTAGCTTATTGAACAGAGGTACACAAGCTGGTCACACCACTCTCCACGGCCCCGAACATCACCATGACCGCGGACACAGACACCAATGATTGCGACGCGACCCAATCGCCGCCGACGGGCCTGATGCGCGATATATTTAGGTCGGTTAATAGTTTGATGCCGGTTCCATTCACGGGCTGCCGGATCCACATGCTTGCCAAGGCCGAACGGTTAGGGTGGCCGGTGACGACCGTGCTAAAGCTGAACACTAACGGCCCCAAGCCAAGCGGCGTGTGGGTGTCAGCTTTGTACGAAATGGCGCAGTGGCGAGGCCTGAACGCGTCCGCCATGACAGACCTGCACCCCAAGTCGGGAAAATGGAATTTCGAGGCTATCAGCCGATTGGAAACCGGTAACAACTGGCTGGACGCGTCTCTGACGGGACAGGTGTGCGGGTGGACCCAGCCGGTCAAGTTACAAGTCAACTTAGACTACTGGTTTCCGACCAGGACGCTATCCTTGTCCATCGACCCGTTGTTCAGGCACTGTGCCTTCCAAGTCTTACAAGTAAACTTATAATCGTACATTCGTATATATTATATATTTAGGGAAATGTACACAGTACAACTCGGTGTATAGTAAGACATTGAATTTAAGTTCACTAACAAACGAGTAATTTTTAAAGGGTTGAATCTTGAATGTACAGGGCACTTTTTTGTTACACAGACTGTCTTAGTATGAGTAATAAATAATGAAAATAAAAATATATACATTTAAGTTTTTAAAATAAAAGTAAAATTACCATTGGCAGTATGACAGCTATTGGAACGGTTCATATTTTAATTCTAAAAATCTCGTGTCAGCATTCGTAATAAAAACATTATTGGGGGACGTGGTGGCCGAGCGGTCTAAGGCGTCGGTTGCGACGCAGCCGACACCAGTTCGAACCTCGGTCACGGGTGGCTCCTCTCTTCGGGCAAGTCACGGTGTCTGGAGAGAGTAATCGCTTTCCCCCTCTCGGGCATGGCAGATACCCACGGGTGCCCACTCAAAAATTCTGCCACACACACGTGTACCAAATCTACACAATCTACACAATCCAAAAACCTACCGTACCCTACCCCCACAAACAAACCACCCAATGAATGCTAATGGCCACAGTTGCCGGGCTTTAAAAAAAAGATCAATAAAAAAAAAAAAAAAAAAAAAAAAAACATTATTAAATTATACAAATATATGCTATGCTTAAAATAATAAACAGAGTTAAAATTATTGAAAACCAGTTTATAAACGTAAGGACCTGACAAAAATGTCAGTAGCTTCCAGTGACTCAATTAAAAAAATAAAATAGGTTTGAATTAATAAAAAAGTTTACATTGCATTGATTGGGGGGGAGTTTGGACCACTTTTTAAATTTATTCAAATTGTGTAACTTTAAAACACGTTTTCCTGCTTTTTATAAGTTTCTATAAAATTTGAAATAAACCATATCAATATCGAAGTAGCCACCAATCATATATTTTACACAAAAATAATATTAAGTGACAGTGTTCATTTGTATGTCCTCGATAAATTCAAAATCTTTTAAACATAATTTACTGTGGTTTCGTCGTTATTTAAGGAACCTCAAAGAGAAGTTTCTAGATTATAATATACGACCGCCCAACTCCTACCTTCTGAAAACACAATTGTAAAATATAAATATACCCTTGGACCAGGGACGGAAACCGGTTTTATGAAAACCGGTTAAAACCGGTTAATATTAGGTTTTGATGATTTATTTTAACCGTAACCAGAGCGGGAGCAATAAAACAAGAGAGCGGTTTTCAAGTCCGAGATTGAAACCCGTGGTTATTTGAACGGTAACCAAAACCGAAACCGTTTTTTTACTTAGTGGTTAACCGGTTTTTTAAATTAAATGATTTCTGATACTATTATGTTATTTAATATTTTAGAAATATCCGAACATAAAACATTAAAACGAGAGTCGATATTCTGTGAATATAACGGTTAAACTATACAATTCTCTGTAGATATAATAAATATAAATTGAATTCCACTTATATTTTGTTATATAAGTTTATTATACTATTAGGTAGGTAAACTAGACACCTAGTAATTAGTATATATTGCTATATATTTTTTCGTGTTTTGTGAACACCGTCTGTTATGCACTTATGCTGGTATTGATCAATAGATTAAGATTTTGAATTTCTCAGAATATTTGATAGGTACCTATCTAATTGATTTAGTGATTAGTTTAAGTTTATCAATACTGGTTACTTATTAATTCTTAGTTATTAGTTATTAATAAATAATATACCTAGTGTCCGACGTAGTCGCAATAACTTGTTATTGGAAAAAAATATACGTACAAATTAATAATAGACCGTATATAGTCGAAATGACTAATGAAATGTCAAGTCTAATCGTTATTGGTTTGTAAATAATAAGTTTAAGGCTATTTAAGTTTTAGTTATAACTTATAACTTTATAAGGCTTAAGTTTTTTCTAGATATTTTAAATTCTTTGTATCCAGGAGAAAAAATTGTGAATAAACGTTATTCAATTATGAACCCAAATTAAAAGGGTGTTGCATTAAAAATTTAAAAATACTTAATTTTTTTTTTACTTATATATGAGCGGTTAACCGAAGACCAAAACCTTTTAAAAAGAAAACCGGTTTTAAAAACCGACACCAAAACCTACAACTTTTATTTTGAGTATTAAAACCGGGGAGCAAAACCTTAAATATAAAAAACCGGTTTTAAAAACCAAAACCGAAACCGCCAAACTTTTTTTTGGTTTCCGTCCCTGTATCTAACACATATCCATTACCTCGTCCATCACAGTGACCCACATGACAAACTAAAGTGCAACAGAACGGCACCAACCTGCTCACCTTTATAAAAATTGTATCATATATCTGTAAAATACTAATATGAATGTTTGGTGAAAATTTCTAGTCATAAATTATTTTATTTTTAATTACAAAAAAAAAAAAAAAAATAAAATTGGTGTTGTCAGAAACTTTTTTTTTGTAAATATCCACACTTTTATATATTATTTGAGTGCATGTAATAACTAATATATAAAATAAACTGAACACACATTTTTATTGAATTGTTAGATAGTAAAAGTACAATATTGTAAATGAGTACTTGTGCACCTGTCGGGCTGCATAATATATATGTATTATATACATGTATAATCTACTATTGTACCTGTATGGGATGTATCTAAGCATATAACATGTAAACAGACAAAAGCATGAAAATGTAAAAATTATTTAGAGTTGAAAATTCATGATTTGTTTTCTTATTTATCTAAGATTTAAGCATTTAAAACAATATTCTTCATTCGTTTTTCTACCTTTAACAAAAAAATGTATACTAGTTTACACTTGTGTATACTTGTGTATCTTTACCTGTACCTGTAACTACATGCAAAAATGTTTACAACATATGTAGTATATATACAGTTATTACTTTTGAGTAACTAAAAAAAACAAAACGATTTCTTGAAAACTGGTTTTCTATACAATTTTCCAGAATATCCTCATTTTTTAGACTTTGAGCGAAGCGTTGAGTGTATTGATTTTACAATGATTTGTGTAATATCTATTTTTTTGTTTTAGTGTCACGATAATTAGTTGAAATAATACTTAGGTTTTCAACATAATAGTATCTTTTGCAGTAGGAAAGTGAATCAACTAGGTGCATTCTGGAGTCAAAATATAAAATTTTAATTAGTTTCCAAAAGCGGCGGGAAAACAAAAAAAATTACCGTAGATACATGTAATGTTCACTGAAGGTTTATAGTATCATTTACTAAAGAAAACATTTTTAAAAATATTGTGTCACATGTTGAGCTCTTTATAGGCATATGAAATTGATAATAATTATTAGATTTTTTTTAAATGTCGATATAAAATTTTTCGCTTTGTAAAAAAATTTTGAAATGTAATACAAGGTCCCTCGTAAGTTGTTAGTGGAAATTAAAAAAAAAATTAGCGTAAATCCAAAATAGTTTTTTATTAGCAAATATTCTAATATTTGAATTTTGACAAAATTCATAAAAACTACAAATTATTTTGATTTAAAAATTCATATAAATTTTTATTTTTATTTCTAAGATTTAAACATGTAATAAAAGATTTCTCACAAGTTCGTCTACTTTTATCATCAAAAAAATTCTACCAGAAAGTCAAATTATATTTATATGAACGTTTGAATTTAACTCAATTTCTCATGGACCGATTTTCATATTTTGCTGTAATTCAAAAACAAATAACCGTAACTAGATACTTAGAATTCCCATAATATGTTAATTTTGTAGTTTTTTATACTTGATAAACTTTTCAAAATATTTTGACTCGTATTGAGCAGTTAATGGACATTTTATTTTTTTATCTATAAATATCAATACAATTTTATTAGTTTGGTCAAGAATCTTGAAAATGTATTTCAAGGTTCCTCACACATTTTTACGATATCAGTTCAAAAGTTCAAATATATTAGAAATACATAGTAAAGATTTAATTTTATAAGCATTTTAAGTTGACATTTTGACAGAATTTACAAATTTTTTCGCATTAAAAAATGTATAAAATGTTAAATAAATATCTAAGGATTAAGAGTTTAAAACAAGGTTCCACGTAAGAAGTTTATTTTTTAATTGAAAAATCTAAAAATATATAAACACAGTTTTTTTTTATAGTTTTTTGAAGTTTATTTTTGGACGAAATAAGATATTGAAACGAAGAAGATTGATTTTGGTTTTGTCTATACATATATGTCATTTGAAAAACCTAAGTTGGTATCACCACAGGATACTCCTTAAAAGTTGTGACCAATCTAAGTACTCAAAAATATCGTCTTTAACTACAATTAAAAATTCCGAAAATCAGAATTTTAATATATGCATAATTTAAGCATAAAAATGGGGTGAGCATGCTTAAAAAATCATACTGTATATTATTCATGGGTACTTGAAACTTTTAATACCTAGTACTTAGGTATAAGATATTCTACAAGTAATATTAATTCATTTTACTGTCAACCGTATTAAATAAAATAGTATAAAATATTCTACAATCGTTTTTCGTACACATTGATATTATCATCGAATTCAAATTTAAGTAGACCATACATAACATTGACTCACTTCTAACCTGCAGTACACAATAGCGACATGTCAAATGGTGCGCACCCACTTACCCGCTTTTTTGTTTTGATTTTTTAAACACTTCTGAATGCTACTGGGAATTATTTAATTTTGTTCAAATTACTAACTAATTTAATTTTTTCTGCCAGAAAAATTACTGAAGTAAAAAATCGAATATTTCTATCGTATCAAAAGGTGAAGGTTATGAATAATCATAGAATAAGAAAAAAACAAAGTATCATTGTAGAATCAATACATTTATCGCTCCACTCACAATCTAAAACAATAAACTACTTATTGATGATTACGATTTTGCACACTACACAGAATAATACGATTTTATTAAAAAAGTGATGTGCCAATGTGGCATACAAGTTAAATTAAAATAATCACTTAGCAGCAAATGTTATTATTAACTTTAATGATACTCAAGTTTTTGAAATTCAATCAAACAGCAATAGAAATACAATAAGGTTTCACTGAGTTTAATAATATTTAAAATCAGAATGTTTTAGATTTCCAAAAATACGTTTTATACCCTTATACATTAAAACTACCAGAATATAGTTACCATTTTTTCTACGATGATTCTTTTTTAATATTAGTATTCATAAATCAAAACAAAAACACTAGAGATATACTTTTAATAATACAGTTAAAAAATAAATAGTTTAATTACGGTTCTATATTTTAAAGTAAACTCATACTAGCCAGTATTAAAAATATCAACATAAGAGCATTTTATGTAGGTCATACTAGCAAATAATAAAAAGAAGGTAGACACAAAAATATAAAGGTTGTTAAATATTGTGTATGGAATTGCAGTTAATTGCTTTGTATAATATTAAAATACACTTAGAAACCGGGGATTTAGCACAGTCACAAAGTGAAGATTTCCCAACTTTTTTTTTGTTTAAATGAAATATCATTATTCTTGATTACAGTTGTTTAAAAAAAATATGTATAATTTTAGAATGCATCACTAAGAATCCAGGCATATTTAGTAATAAATTAGGAGTTGTTACTTGTAAGTTTAGTTGGATGGTCTTTTATGGATATTTTTACTATTTACTAAACAAATTAATCTGATTTTTTCTAGGTAGATACATGTTACAGTCAGTTTCCCGATATTTCGTATAATTTTAATTAGTACTGATATTATGTAAATAATTACAAATGAGTTTGAGTATGAAAATTCATGATTATAAATTCCTTCTTCTTAAGTCAGAAATGTATGTAAATGATGATTTAATGTAAATTTGATAAAATCATATATTTAAACGAAAAATTACTATTTTTTCATCGATATTATACATAAGATTATATAGTATAGTTATAAGTTACATCCTTGTGATGGTGACATCAAGCTGTTCGATTTTTTTATAATTTAAAAGTTATTGATGAAAATAAAAACATAAAATACACAATAATTACTCAATTGCTTTACATTCCTGTCGTACCTGTCTACCTCACGTTTCTATACGTCATATACGGCCAATCATGTGTTTTTATACTTAATTAAAACATAAATAAATAGATACATATATATATAAAAATAATAGGTAATAGATTTAATAACAATAATAAATATATATATTTTAATATTACCTATCTTATGTTATATAAAAAATCATTCAATAATACACAAACGTATTTATCACATGCTGTTATCTAAGTATCTAATTCTGAATAGTAAATAGGTATATTATAACATTGTACACATTAATTAATTAATTTTATGTTTTTAAATTATTAAAATTATAACGTGTATATAAAATAATATAATTATTTATTATGTATCTATTACAACATTATCATTTGACAGCTCTTAGAAATCATTCAAATGGGAATTATATCATTTTCTACGTATTATTTTACCATTGATTATCCTTAATTTGTTTTCACTATCGTTCTGCTAAAGATATGACAGTAAATATGGTGACGTATCGTGCACTTTGTTTTTTAACTTCATTTACCTATTTACGAAGTCTTAAAGCTCTCCATAAATTTTACACGTGAATAGGTTGGTATACAAATTTTTTTTGTGAGAGACTTAGTGTTCTTTGATTAGGATAAAGTTTAATTCCATCGACTCTGTGAGATTGACTCAGTATGGAAGCGTGACAAACGATAAGAATACCAATTGTTTTTACTTGGATGTGTAAGTGTACAGATGCGAATTAAACATAATTTTCTTAAAAACTTAAAAAGGTATACCACGTAACTACAACCTACGTATTAATTTATTCCTATGAATGATACGGAGGTGTGATGATGCAGGTAACTATTTACCACGACGTTGTCTTCGTCTTACAAACGACTAAATATTTTTTACATTCAGAACCATTTTCGTGTTGTTATCTTTAAAGTTTAACATTTATGCAAATTCACCTAATATTTAATACGAGTTAGGTGTGAGAATTTTAAAATTGAAATATTTGATGTTTGTAACACGGAAACACATAGGTACGGTTGTAGTGTCTTCTTAAAATTATATTTTGTAACATAATATTATAAATACATAATAATATTTTTAATCTATCTTATGCTTATAAACGAACATCTTACACAACTTGAGTATATAATGTATAAGTCAGCACATGTTTAATATATTATTTAAACTAAATAGGTACTTAATAATATTTTAAAATTCACTCGTAAGCTGAGCAAATCCTCTGAGCCAAACGTGATTCAGTTAAGAAACTATGTTGCAGTATAATAAATAATATAGCAATAATTGTAACGGGCAGTTTAAAGTTCTACGTTTATTTGCAGAATCAGTTTTCGACGAGTATTCTGATTTCGGGAGATGGCGGTGTCCTCTATCGTTCTCCTCGCGACGTATCACGCAGATGGCAGCACGCAATGATATTGCCGGTAGGTATCCTGAAAATAAAATTAATGAATTAAAAAATAAATATAATTCGTTTTCGTCTGTTTAACATCCATGCTAAAGTCGACGAGAACGAAACAGTAAAAAAAACTACTTGTTGAAAATATTTACATTTACTGGGTAAAAATAGGATGAGTATCATCTAAATATATCAAGTATGGATAGTTAAATAGTTTGTATAATATTATTTTAGGGCTTTTTGTCGACATGCTGTTTGAGAACAACAGCTAAGGAGTAAGCAACAAAAGTGTATTTTTTGACTCGTTTTTTTCAGCACAGTGAGAATTTTTTTTTTTTTTTGAGACACATTTTAGAAAAATATGGTGTACCTACACTCAAAATATTATTTACCAATTTACACATTTCTGAACATAGAGAATTGGCTTTCCAATATAACATTATTACTTCACAATACAAAAAGTTCGGATTTATTCACTAGTCTCTCCGTTTCGGTCGGCGATTGAATTTTTTTTCGTTATTCTTAGGAGACATTCTGATTCAACGAACCGTTTACCACAAACTTCGCTATAATACGAGTGTATGTGACACTAGATAATAATTTATGATTAAACCATTCTACATATTAGCCACTTGCGTATAACTGTAATAACGGTCAAATTGACGAGTATTCTACTGTTACAATTTATTACTATACAATGCACAATATTAAATTACGACCTTGAACAAATTACAATATTATTATTACCTAACTCAGTGCTCATGTGCCACCTTTTTTGATCCACGCCCCCCGTTTTTATTTATTTATTTCAACAAGGTGCTCCCTACAATGGTTTTATACAAGTATAAATACAATACACAATATTTATGTACATTCATATATTTACATATTTATAAAATCGTTAATTTTACACAATTTTGTCGACCCCAGTGGCCCGTGGGTTGCACAGCTGGGCTAACGGTATTATCGATAGTGTTGGGTATGACAACAATAGTACAGTCAATAACGATATTGGCAATTGATTAAAAGGTGTTAGTTAAGAATTTAAAACATTATTATGACAACACGGTGGTTAATATCAACATAATACAACATGTTATGATAGAAACGTTTAATCGATCCATTTAGTACTTTAGATAAAAAACATATGCAATTTAATATGTATTTTTGTAGACAATACATTATTCTTTGTTACGTAATTTAACTTTGGAATTTTAAATCAAGAATATATGTCATCGTAATGTCATTCAAAAATGTACAACCCTTCAAAAATAGTAAAATATAGATTTATTTCTCAAAAATGTTGTGCTATAAATTGTAATAACTTTAATAAATTGGATATATAAGATAAATATTTTTAAGAACAATTTACATTTATTGAGTAAGCTACTGTTTAGTGATCTTGTGTCCCACACATATTCTTTTTAAAGAAGAAGGAGAAAAAAATTATTATTTCAAAGTTTATTCACAATGTCGTAGCTGCTCTTCATAATAACAATAAAGAATATACAGTAAACCTTAATAAATATTTTTTTTTACTATGCCTCTGTTTAAAAATTGTAACTGCCACTTATATGTAGGTACCTATATCAATTTATTCTTGATTTTTTTTTTCAAGATAACTTCATTGTGATCATTAATCACTTATCCGTGAATGGCATATAATGTTAACCCACTGGGACAGCTATATAATAAATTACGTAAAATTAAGACAATTATTAATAAGTAGACTTACTCATTACCTACTTCGGTTATTGTGTTTCTGTTGGATTCATTTTTAGTTTTTTCATACAATATGACACTGTGGGTACATAATATTTTAAATAATTTAAATAATCAATAAATATTGAGAAATCTGAAATGATCTTGAATGATTACATAAACTTAATGCATTTGTTCTTTTTTTCAGCAAATTAACGGTTTACTTTTAGTTTTGCCTGCCATATTCTTAGATTAGTGATAGTGGTTTGAATGCCTAACTCAAAGAAAAATGTAACACATTTTTCAAATGGTTCATACCCAATAAAAAAATAATATGAAAAAACATAACGATTAAAAAATGATATAACAATTATCACGAAATACATATTATTTTCCAGTTACAGTAAGTGCACGAAAAACACTCCAATATCAAAATTAATAGTTATATTCGGGATTATAAAAAAGTTGTGAAGGGAGGAGAAGTACCCTCCATACCAATTCTCCCCCTCCCACCACGAGTACCTTACTTAATATGACACACGCATACAATACGTGTTTTAACGTAGTATCTATTAGTGCATTTGTATGAATAGATCCTATTGTAGGTTGGGACTTTCATTTTATTAACAGCACTCAACGTTATGACAGAGTCTACGGGGAGGGGTTTTTGCTCGGCAGTTATACATAAATTATTGGCTTATTATTTTAAATATAAATGAAAAATGTATTTTAGAATTATAATTTTAGAAACGACAATGACACGTGCGCAAAAAACGTATATTCAAAAGAAATAATATATATTTTTTAGTTTATTCGATTTTAGAATCAAAAGCAATGAATATTACTCGTATAACTAACTCATGGCTAATTACTGCAGTTAAGTTATTCATTTCAACAAATATAGGTACTTTCAGTCTCTCTTTAATCTTACTATTTTCTATACTGTATAAGTACAACGTTTAATGTGCGGCGGAAACTTCTACGCGTTTCTTCAATGTAGCGGTTATGCTAAGTTAAGTCGAGTAAAAACATTTTAATTAAACTAGGACAATAATTTTAGGGTTTTTGCAGTTACGAAACAATACAATCGATTTAATATAAATTATTAATAATAAACAAAATATTAGTTGCGTCCAAGTTCTAAAAAAACAAAACAACAAGTTGCATATTATGATTTAATATTAAGTTAGGTACTTAGATACTATAGCAAATAATGATAATAACCGTTATTGAAACGCATTACTAAAATAAAATACAATGTGGAATATTCTGTCGTAATGCAGATTATCTATACAAAATATTATAAATTATAATTTGGTAAGTTACTTACAGATACTTATGCGTTTAACATTCCGTTTGAAGAGTTCTTTTTTAATATCTATCATTATTTTATATAACCGTTTTTCCAGAAAGAATATTAAAAATCGAGTGTACTAGTAATGTTTCGATTTTATTAGATTAATCTTTCCGTGGCCGCATAGAAAAAACAGTTGATTAATTTTAACGGAATGTCAAGAGAAGAGTGATAATAAATAACTGCAGAGATCGGCTCAGAATCGTTATTCGATACAGCGATTTATCACTGTCTTAACATTAAATAACACCCCGAACACCCCGTACCTAATTCTGTTCAGAATTTGTTCCCTTGCGACCTCATGCCCTCATTTCTTTATACATCCCCGGTCCGCAAAATGTTAGATATTTTATTTTCAAGCAAACCTATTATATTACGGCAAAATCTGTGACCTGTGGTAGGTATCTATATTGTTCCGTCGGAATCATATAAAGAGCACAACAATATTGTGCTCCAAATATATAAGGCGCGCATTTAATTAACGATTTAATTATTTCAACGATCGAGGGCTGGTCCACGTGGTTTGTCGTAATAGTCGTCAGATGTTGCGCGGGGGGGGGGGGGTGTATTATTACCCCGCGACAGATCAGCTGAACAGTTTGGTGGTAAGTGCGTAAAAGGCGTAATAATAATAACAACAACGGAAATAAGTAATTATACCTACGTGAAAAACGATGAACAAACAACTCATGATGGCTCTGTTTCGTGGAGCAACATCGACGGCATGCAGTCAATTAAAAAAGGAATTTTGAAAACCACTGATGTAGAGTAATACTTACTAAGAACTGTGTTTAAATCGATTGCCTTTAGTCTAGTAAACTGGTTACGAGCTTTGACAGACAGTGTAGGTCCAACAAACAAGTTCAATCGTTATTTTCATAATATGATGATACCTATAATATAGTCTTCTTCCGGTTATAATTTAGTCCTGCAACATCAATTATTTGGTTTCCCATTAAATTAGTCCAAATATGGAAATAACGTCCATAATTAGACGACTTTAGTTAAGTTTGGTATATTGTAAATTGTTCGTATATATTGTATATTTGTTTATTTATACAAAAACGCGTTCACCGTTATCGTTATCGTGCGTGAAGTTTGTGAATTTTTGGTCGGCGATGTACTGCTCTCAGATATAATATTGAAATTTAATTGTTGTCTATAAATGCCCGTAATTAGATTCTTTAGATTCTATTACTATACCCACTCAAATATTTGTTATATTAACAACTCTTTGACCAATATTGTAATATCTAAATTTTTTTTTTTTTTATGTGATGTACGTAATTAAACGTGAACGCACTTCGGGCGTAAATTATTCGGACAAAGTTCATTAGACTTTACCGCGTCAGACGAACCGCGTTTGGACTCGCGCATGTCTCCGTCAGATCTACCGCGGTAGGTACTGCATAGCAGCCCGTATCGCTCGTAACCAAGGTATAATAGGTACTGCGCCGCCTCTGCAGTTCGGACGACATTAATTCATTACGGGCATCCGTCGTCCGCGATGCAGCTGCGTACGCGCCCGAAACGGATTTTTGATCGCATTCCCGTACCGACGATTACGTCGCCGCCGCCGTAACAAAATAACATAGTGCTGACCATTATCGCGCGACGGCGTGTCCCCGCCGACGTCTGACCATTATCGTCTCGCGTAATAATAATGCGCACGGCGACTTCGGTGCGGCGACCGTCCCCGCCGCCGTGGCGATTATATTTTCACGACGATCCGCGTCGCCACCGGCCTCGCGTTAATTCGTTAATTTTCCGACTCATCGCCATCCGCCCCCGAAGCACCCGAGTGTACGTCGTCGTTATATATATACGTACAGAAGCTCTCAGATTCGTCGCCTAATCGCCGTTCGCGGTGCCGGACGATTGCGTTCAGCAAACGACGTCGGGACACGATTTAAAATAAAATAACGATATATTATAATGACGGTACCTATCTGTGTAAAAGACGACCAACGCATTTCAACTAAGATTATATTATTATCATTATTATTATTAAACGTGTACATACCGGTGGAGTGAATAACCACGTGCCGCTATTGTCAGAGTAATAATATTGTCATTCGTCGTTATCGTCACAGAGGATTCCGTCGGCGACCTGTGCAAGTCGCTATATATAGTATAATATAATATATATTATTTTAATTGTAATGCAATCAAAGGTTGCGCTGCAAGATTTCCACTGCTGGCAAAATTCCTGTTAATAACACACAGGATACTTATAAATATGTATTATGATGTTGGTCGTTGTTTTTAAACGTTATACCTATACCAACATAACTATTGAAATATACAATAATTTAGGTCCGCACATTTTTTCCTTTTTATTTGGATTTGAATGAAATATATCAATATAGATGTGAAAGATTTTCTTTTCGTTGAATATGTGACGCCACATAATTTTGTAAAAAATAAATATAAAAATATTCTTATAACAATAATTATTTATTTTTGGTACATACGGGGTGATCCACCAACCTTCTTCACTCACATTTTTTCTTCTAACAATGAATTAAATCAAAATCTGATTTTTAAAAAATTCAAGGATTTTTAAGAAGCAGATATTTTCCAAATACTTATTTCGATTTTTTCACCATTTAAGGAATGCCATGTGACAATACAAACAATTTTTTTTTCAAATGAGGACCATCCTTTTTTCCTCAAATTATGAAGCAGGTGGATGTTTTTTTGAAAATGTTGTATCTAAATCATAATTTTGATGAACTTTCTGAGTTAGTATACAATATACATTATTAAAGTTCATAAAATTGGTTTGGAAAAACTTTAAAACAGATGTAACATTTAATATAGTACCTACCTGCTTATTATACTCAAACATTTTTTACTAATTATAACACCTGCATGTGTCGTACAAATGGAAAAATTGCATATTTGTGATCATTAGTTCCAATTTTGAATAATAAAAACTTATAAGAAACCATGCATTAAATTTTCAAGTTTTTTTAATAGAGCAAAAAAAAATTAATCGACATTAATAGAAAAACATTGATTATGTCAAAATATGTATATAATATTATTATATAGATTAAAAAAAGTTTTTTAATCAAAATTAATCAAAATTTTTTGGAAATGATACAATATATAGAATGCTAATATTTGATAAATTCATAATACGCAATTCGTTTTTGAGTTACAACGAATTCAACAAAATAAGAAAATCAATTTTATTAAAAACTGGTTACATGCATAAAATTCTAGTTATTTCCTCTTGTTTCCCCCCTATTTATTAAGATAAGTATTAGGATTTTTTTTTATTTTACCACCCAAAGTACCAACTAGAGTCACTTCCAATTAAAATGATGTTAATATTGAAAATTGAAACATTTTTTTCTACTAAATGTATAAAATGTGTTTTCAGATAAAGAAAAACTACACATCACTGTAAAATCAATATATTCTTAGCTCCGTGCTGCTCAGAATCTAAAATGGGAATGAACATGCAACAAGAATTAACCTGTATTTATATGTACATAAAAACAAAAAACTTTTGTTGTCGAGCAAGAAAAATATGTTTCTGTCCAAACCAATGTTAGGATACTTGAGGCCTATAAGTAATATTTTTGATTGGTCAGTACAAATTTGAACTATTTAATTTTTGACAACTATCTCTGAATAACTAGGTTAAATTTGAAAAACTAACTTTAACTACACCATTAAGTAGTAAAATATTATATTAAAATATTTCCTTAGTAATATGTCCATAGTATTTCTTTTTTGAATTATTTGTGTGCTAATTAGAGTTTATATTTTGCGACTTCAATATTCAGCTATGATTTACTTCGTTTGATACGAATATACAATCGTTTTAAGTGTCGAACCCAAAATTTATGATCAACGATTGAAAATGAGATTATAAGTAGGTAAAGAGTATGCAGATCTACTCTCAATAATATTATATTAGTGTACAATATTCTATGTAGAACATGTGGCGTACGAAGAAATTTCCAAAGTATGCTCCTAAAATAATAATTGAAAATCCCTCTAGCGTTTCGCAAAGTTTTCACAATATAAAGGGTATTGCGTCGTGGATGGTAACTATTGTACACAACTTCTCCTCCGACAGTTCAAAAGTTTTGTAATATTTTCGATATTTGAATTACTCACGGAGAATGCCTATGTAATAATGTATTAATATGTATCATAACTATACATAGGTACACATTTTCTAGATATATAGTTAATATTAGTATATTACATTATATAATAGCATTAACTCAATACTATGCCTAATCTAACCTGTAAATGGCTGTATATTGAATAGTCGTATGAAATATCAAATAATTTACAATAAATAGCATTACATGATAAATATTCCGGAACGGTTTTAATTATTGTTATTATGCAAGATGTGTACCTGCAGTATAGAATTTCACGTTATCGAATATTATTTTGATCAAACAATGATGATTTATATATATAATATGACACAATTGGATAGACATAACTATAAACGTTAATTCAGTTTATATCGAAAAGCCTTAATTTGTTCGTAGTAATATTGTATTGAACGCAATTTAAGTCGATGTAGTTTATTCATTTAGTTTAGACATTATGGTTATAAGATACCTACCAACATTAACTAAGCACTAATATATCAAATAGGGGGGGTCCTATTTCATACATTTAAATAAGGGATTTATCGTCTATTATACGAATGATATTTTCTTCGATAAGTATCAGAACGACATCGTACCGTATATATTTACATAATATAGACTACAGTAATATAATATAGTAGGTACATGGTAAAGTTTGTTTTTGTGTCGGCTAAAAAATAGAAATAAATAGAATTAAAAAAAAAATAGAAACCACATTTTGTAAAGCGAAGAAGGGGCCATAAATTGTTCAACAATAAAATCTGTTTGGGATGAAAAAAAACCCACTGGAAAGGGGTGAGGAACGGACTACTAATTTATGACTACCGACCGTTTGGGTATCACCTGTTGTTGTTATTGTTGTTTTTACCAATCTGTTTCCTACAGTAGTTTAAAAAAATACTTGTTAAAGGTTTGTCTGGACCTTGGAGAAGTCAACCCTAATTTACTACAATTAAAGTTTTAATCTGAAATCAAATATGATTAATGACGAGTGTATTTTATTTAACATCTGCATAAATAGTTATTACAATATAAGTTTTAATAAGTTCTTATTTTTAAATATTTTGATATCGAACACGTGAATCATATAATTCTTTATTTTTTGTCAATAATATACTATTGAGTATTTAATATTGTAATGTCTTCAATATCAACACAATATTTGTGTATACAGTTTAGTTTAATTTAAGTTTAAACTTTAAGTAGATCCTGCCATTAGTTATTCTGATCATCAATTGGATGAATCATGAAGAAAATGTTCCCCATACTACAAAAATAGTTAGTTATTGATACTTAGATAATTTGTTGATGATTTGTACTTATTTAAAATTTAATAAACTTAAATGTATAATTTTTGAATGGATTTTAAATCGTGTGTTTTAATTTGTATTAATACGGTAATCAAATAAGATAAATTAATTTCAGCGTTCCTTTGTTTACATATTTATATTAACGTACTGTTGATGAAGGAACTATTAAAAAGCTAAAATTTTCGTTCCTCCAAATAACATTTTATGTGCTACAAAATAGACTTATATCAAAAGTATTATATACAATTAAGTTAGTTTGAAAATATCATTATATTAAATATCACAAGAACTCCATCTTATAAAATATATGATTATTGATTAAAAGACTATAGTCATTATATAACTCCGTTATTTTTAAATCTACTAAAATATGCAAAATACATTTATTTATCCATTATATGCAGTATGTATGAATACGAGTATAATATGAGTTTCAAATTATATATATAAATAAATATTGCTGATGCGTTTATTTTAAACTAGGTAGGTACACTACTCAGAGAATTCTGTAATTTTGTTTTACTAAATGTTTTACAAAAAATAAAAACATATTTAATATTTTAATTATAAATGTTCAAAGATATTGAACATATAATTGGGATATTATTATTTCTGTCAATGATTAAAAGAAATCGCGGTTACACAACTAAACGGTATAGGTATACACTAAAATAACTACCATTAAATTCTACTAATCGGTGGTAAACTGCAATACACGAATGGATTTTAAACGTTGGCTCGACTAATAAACCTAACATAAGAATTGTCAATTCATAACCGTTTAGTTACTTTTTTTTTAAATACTAATCTTGTTACAGATATTACTGTACGTTATTCCAAACACATATTTTCAAATGATAATTTTCCCGATCTACGTTTTAACGACGATTTTATTTATCTACATTCAAGAAACTCAAAAACAGAGGTACATAATATCAGCGTTTTCTAAAAGGTCATGAACCATGGTAAAGTGTGTTATCTTATGGTGATCACAGTTTTTGATCATTCCAGTAAAGTTTAGACTTTGTGAAAGAGACATTGCCTGATCAGTATGGAAATCAATTGTAAAAGTTCCTAAATAATGTTACAATACAAAATATATTACATATTTTTGCTGTGAATAGAGTTTTAAAACCCTTGCTTAGTCAAAACTATAATACCAATTTAAATAAAATCTAGGATAATTTAGAACTACATATTATGTTATTAAAATGTAAGAGCTCATAACATAACCATCGTGTTAAATTCCTGCATAAACGAATAAAATAAAATTATTAAGTAAACTTTGTACTTTGTCAAATCACACGTTAAATGCGATCCACGCTTGGGTGTAGTATTTTTATAAGATGATAAGATAGATGCGGAGATCACACTCAAGATGAGCGATGGTGATAAGAGATATGTCTGGCATGGTGGGATATGAATTATACTATATACCGTTGAAACTAAATAAGCCACAATAATAGCCATGGTAGGAGCTAGGAAAAAAGATCACTCAGGTATTTCTGTAGGTATATTTGTGTATAAACTGTCAAAACGACATAAAATTGCAGGGGTGGCAATAAGGACGACGGGTGTGCGATGTTATTATTTTTGAAATCGGAGATTCGTCATTAAAGAACAGGTTAGTCTTATTGGACTTAAGTTATACGACATCGTCGTCGTAGCTGTGTGCGAGTCGTTTTGTCATTTCCTCTGGTAGTGGAGGTGCACTGAGTGTGTGTGTGGAGTTCTGGGTGTTCGGATGTGGATAAATAGACCACGCAGCAATGAGGTTGTGGTGATGGTAGGACAAGGGGTAGAGGGTAGCGAAACGGCGGTTGATTAATCCCCGGGTCGAGCCGGAGACAAAAGTCTCCGGTGCTCGTCAATAATTATTTCGACAACAAACCTCCTCGACGACGACGACGTGAAAACTGATGTATGTGTGTGTTGTCATCGAGTACGTGCAGTGTGAGCCCAAGTGTGTGTGTGAGTATACGAAGAAAGTTGCATACAAAACGCGGGCGCTACCGAGTCATAAATTACAAGTTGGAAGTTTCTCGCCTCCCCCGCCGACGTCGCGACCCGAGAATGGCATTACTCAAAAGAGTGCGCTTGAAGGCAACGAAATTACACTATCCCCAAACCTCATCCACCTCAGCCCGTTTACAAAACACGAGCATCCGCCCGAGGGTGCGCGGTGGTAGGTACCAACCATTCGTATTCATGATAAATCGACCTGAGGGGGTGGGACGGCAAGTCAATTACCAGTGAGCGTTCCACCTTGGAATTTCTCCGTATAGAACTTTCACCACTGCCGCACATGACTGTACCGTGTATATGTGCCACCATCGTCACCACCGCCACTGCCGCTGCCGGGCAGTGCACACACACACACACATTTATATATATATTATATACCTAGTTACGAACAGTGTACATGTATAAGTAACTCGAAGAAGAAAGGTCGGCGCATAGGTTGTAAAATGGTGAGGAGGAAAAGGTGTGATTTGGAGAGAAAGAGAGACCAAAATCGTTTTCTTTGAATGTGCGTACCCATATACGATATACATACACCAGAAATATATATATATATATATATATAGCATACCAACACAAAAACGGCGCGACAACGGTCTTTACAGTTGTCAGCTGACATGTACAGAGCGAGTATAGAGTATATAATATAAATATAGTACTAGTTGTGTACCGATTCATTGGGAGAGGCGGAAACCAGGAGCACTTGTACTGTAACAATCATTCACATGGCACCTTAATGGATATAATATATATATAATATATATATTATGTAGTGCGTAGTATTAACAGTGTATTCGAGCGCGAAATTCGACACATAAAAGCAACAGCGTCAGCAATCGTTTTAATTCATTGTAGCCGACAAAATTGAATTTCCGCACATCGAATATTAATTATGTATTTATGTATAGTAACAATATTTTTACAGAAATCGATCACTACACAATTGAAAAATAATAATAACTGAATATATTTTGCAAACTGTAAATATATAACAACAGGGTTAAAAAAAACATCTTTATTCAGAGTAAAAAATACTAAATAACTTGCAAATAGGTACTTCTATGTACAAAACAAAACGTGTTATTACTTATACAGTCATCAAATATTTTAAAGAAAACAAAAGAGTACCTGCCTCAGTAAAAAATTAAATAAAAATTATATATTTAAATAGGGAACCGATGCAAACGTGTATTTAGTACAAACACTTTCCTCACGAGAGAACTCTTAAGTGCAATGTTATATTAGGCACCTACTTATAATTTATAACTTAAAACAAACTTAAAATAGTTTACTAAACATTTATTAAAAAAAAAAAACTGAAATTTGAAAAATGTTATGAAAATGTGATTAATTAATATGGCTACGTATCATAGAACGGTTAACAATAATTTGTATAAAAGCAGAAAATCCTATTAAACCAAACATCAATAAAAACAATTTAATAAATTATCTTTAGATAATATTATAAATTTGTTAAGTTTTGTGTCGATTTGCAGACTACTGACTCTTCATTTATGTCACACTCGGCGAATTTGCTTAGGTAAACAGAACACAGGAACTTAGAGCATGAGCGTCGTGCATGCACATAATTAGCATAGCCAGCAGTCGAGTTTGAACCGCAATGTAGAGACTATATCGGACCTTATAATATCTATATTTTTGAGTAACATAATCAATTTGATTTACTTTAGGTATAATAATCTACCTAATAGATCAATCATAATGATTCCATATTGTTTCAACTCGTACTCCGCTACTCCTGTGATCTTCAAATTACCACCATTAAGAACAGGGCTACTCAAGTGATGTTGTACTTTATAATATTGTAACTATTTTAATAATTTAAGAAACTTTATATACGTTATATCATGTTGATTGTGTTAGTTTATGAACGCAGGTCATGAGTTTCTAGGACCTGTAAGATATAACTTAGAACATTTTTTATTTATATCGATTCATCAACCCGGTTCTCAAGACCGATTCGTGTAGTATGAGTAGCTGGATATAATAAGGTATACATATCTACAGCCATTTGGTTTAAACAAGTCGAGGTGGTGAGTTGCAGTTTAAAATAGTAGTAATTCGTATACTATAAAATTATTATGCATTAAAACTAACGAAATTACCGAAAAATGCTAAAACATGCTTGAAATATAAAAAATAAAAGTTTCCCCGTTTCATGAAACAAATTATGAATACACTTGGAAAGCATTGTCTAAGATCACGCAAAAAAAGATGCACTCTGCATTGCGACCCGGGCTCTACAATATTGATATTATTATAACATATTATAGATATTATTATTTCGTATGATGTTCTTGTGATGACTGCACTACAACTGCAGGATGATATAATTATTATTATATTGTCATACGCCACGACGTGCAGTACATTTTACAATATTATTTAGACAGTTCTGCCATATTACATTATTACGACATTTTCCATCTTATCCGATGTTGACATTTTTCAATAACGCAATAAAATAATAATACAATATAAAACGTGTATATACAAGCACGTATTGCCTAATGCGTCGTCTGTTCGTTTTCGCTGTTCACCGTGGTCTACTGCAGATACCGCGTTTAACCACGTTTGTATACCACAACAGTCGTGTGGCAATAATCAAAAGACCGGACGTTTCATTTAGTCCAATAAATTTGCCGGGCGTTCGTCATCAAACTGGATTGTTACGAAAAAGTGCAACTTTTGCCATAATGTGTGGCCTTTGAAACAGTTCCATGTAATATTGTATACTTTTCTTAAACGACATCACAAATACTTCTTAACGGTGTATTAATATTGTGTATAATATATATTATTACAATAGGTACCTACGTAGACTGCAGCGCTTTTATAGGATATAATAATATATAGTTATATTTACATTTGACAATTTATACTAACTATACAAAGAAACGTAGTAAGACTGAACTACTAACTAGTACATAATAATATTGAACATTGATAGTATGCACGAGTGTGTTGATAATTCTAACACCAGCAGAAACTGAAGACAGGTTTTAATTAATTGGCGTACTAGTCACTTGAATTACTTTTGTAAAAATGTTTTAATAAATATTTACATTCATTTTTAATTATACTCATAATTATTTTAGACACCACTTAGCAAGTTTGCAACAGTTTTCGAAAGATAATTGCGGGTAAAAAAACTGTGGAGTGTAAACTGTGCGTAATATTTTGTCTTCAAATCTTAATTTGTTAAGCTTTAAAAACGAGTCAATTCTCACCAGTACCAGTTATTAAAACCTTTTCTGCAGTTCATATTAAATAAAAGTTTGAAAAATATTGGATTGAAACGTTATAGTGTTATAACGTTATAACACTAGGTAAATTATATTTTTTAAATTAAATAAATGTTTTTATATTTTTAATTTTTTTACGATGAAAACTAATAAAGCGACATCACATCACACATTCGTGCATGATACCTATACAATGAATACGAAATAAAAAAATTACACGGTTTGTAAGTCTTGTAGCCCCAAAACCCCTCTTGTAGCCCCGAGTTTTGTCAATCAACGAGGTCCATTTCTCGTGATCGACTTCTCGTGATCGACGGCAATAAGTGAAATCTGTCTTCCGTGGTTCTCAGAGAATTTGTCAGACAATAAAAAGTACACACCGAGGATTAGGAGTGATAGCACCCACATCGTATTCAAATCCGACGTCAGAGCACCGATGACGTTGGAGAAGATCGTTTGGAAGAAATGGCGTGAAATATTTGAATAAAATACATTAAAGTTTCCTATACTATACTATAATATATCGATAATGGATATAATATTATTATTATTATGATATCGTAATATCGACAATGTCATCTATTTTCAGCAGGATGATAATGGTAAGGAAATGGGATTTATAGGAATACTCGAGCACGGTGAATAGCCTCGATTACGAATTTACAACTATTGAAAGGAATCATTATTATTAGAAACTGTCTGTACCACTCATAAGTGGATCATATAATGCCATTTAACCACTTATAATCCTGTTGGTTGTGTCAACCCCGATTTTTAATTTGTGTAATATGCTTCTGAGAAATAATTCCTTCTTTTTACAATGTTAGGAAAATATAATTTGTCTTTTCTTTTTTTCGGGGGAACGGAGGTTTGAACCCCCAAAACCTTCTTTAGATACTACTGATACTAGATCTCTGTCATAAAAATGAATAATAATATTTAAGTATCTGCCTAAGTAATATTATCGATATTTAACTGAACCAAAAGGGTTTTATATATGAAGGTGTCATAATGAACTTCAAAGTTGTCGTCATTAAAATCAGTCACGATAAACGTAGTTCTAATATTTTACAAAAGATGATCATTATTAATAGTCGTGACGTACAATATATCAATGCTTATAGCAATATATTGTAAAACAAAATCTTGAAATCTCTTTGGAATAAGCCTCAATAAAATACCCGTTACACCCACTGCAGCCTAATCCCGTGAACGTGCCAGAGTTTTGCCTTACAAAATCTGAGTTTTTGTCTGTTTGCTATAGAGTATAGGAGTAGTGTTTCGCGCGTATTTTGTAAGATCTAAATGAATATAATATATTATTGAACGGTTGTAGATTTTAGATTCAAATGATTCAACATTGCTTGGTATTTTTTTCGACCAGTCAATTAATAACATATTAACCGCGTCTGTGGTCTGTATAATAATTTATTAATAATGAAGCCCGCCGCCGCCGGGTGTTACCACTCGAACATATCTCATTATCGTCGTCTATAATATAATAGTAACAATATACAAATTAGGTGTAACGTTAAAATGAAAATCAAACTCCTTTTGATTACGGGTAATTAGGTATCAATTGGAAATCGCAAATATATATCAGATACGACTATACAAGTTAACGGAGAAAATGCTTGTATTCCACGAGTCAAACGGGTGATACACTGATTATACCGAGGCTGTCAGCCAGATTTATTTATAAAGTTAATTAGGTCGGTCTCATTTTGTTGGTCCTAATGATTGTGCTCATTTTAAACCACCAATGCGTAATATTCTAATGGGTAGCGTGAATAATATTATATACTCAATACTTCTAACGGATACATATTAGGGACAACGTCTGCATATTAATATTTAGTTACTATAATTAGTACCTAAACCTACTATGATGTTTGTCGTCAAGAAGGCTTTTTTTCTATCCGACGAAGCGTCGTGTGTTGTTTTTGTGCTGGTCTTCTCACAAATTAAAAAAAAATATAATTAGAAACTGGAATCGAATTTAATTTAACTACCTATAGTATAATACATACCTAGGTACATGTCTACATTTATATATTAATACACGTATACGTTATATACATGTAGGTTTATGTGTTTTCATACACGGTTAACTTTGTTGCTATATCTTTGGGTTGATTTGATTGGGTTGGATCATAAAATATATTTATTTCCTACACTCAATAATAATTATTTTCAATTACTGAGTTATTATTGTATTTTATTGTACAAAATCATAATTTAAATATTATTACATCTAATTATGTTTATAACTTAAATAATATTATATAAATTATATTATACATTATATAATCCTCAACTCAATGGAAAATAAAAAATGAACTAAAACTTAGAATAATATGGAGGAAGTTTTAAAGACAACAAATATGTTAAGGAAATTAGAATTAATAGGTACAATTTGAATAATATTATTAACAATGGTCACCTTTTAACAAGTTTAACAAGTTTCTGTTGTTTATTCAAAAGTTCTCGTAAATATTACACGCTTTAACCACAAATGTTATTTAACCCCTTTATAGTTGTTGGCTTTAAGGAAAACCGCATGACAGATAAATCGGATATCCACCACATTTTCGGCACTTAAGCCGTTTATAAGCCATATAAATTAATTGTATAGGTACAGTTTGCTTCTCGAATATTTGAAAATAATGGCTAATTGAGTGGAAGAGAATATTATATTTTATTCGGATTTAAGTAAACAGTATAAGACATTTGTTCGAGATACCTACTATTTTAAAACTACTAGAATACATTTTCATAAAAGTATACTGAAAAATAAAAAATAAAATTGTCATTCTGTTGAACCCCAACATTTAAGTATAAAGTACTAATATCATAAGATATAATCTGTTGGGTAATGCACTTACTGTAACAATAATTTAATGTAAGCTACATACCTACTATCCTCTACTATCTCTATAAGTTAAATATTGTATCGTCCAATTGCTTTTAACGCCGTGGACTTTGTTTTAATAAAAAAAAGAAATCAAATATCCAATAAACTGCTGTGGGTTTATTAATCCAATCAAATATAATATAATATTATAATATACTTATACAGTTTTCTCGACACGAGCGACGTAAATAATAATATTGAATTTAATTATTTCGCGTATATTTTCCCAGCGCATATAAAGCGTCATTCTAAATAGATTTAAGTGTTTGCTTCCACCGGAATCATTACTTAATGGCGTAATGTCGTGGCAGGACGAGGTGGACGTGGCGGTAACCGTGACGGGGTGGCTGGTTGGGAAACGTATAATAGGGATTTACCTGCTGGGAAACTGAAGGGGGTTCGCAGGCCTAATTTCCAGCGTAATTTATTCATTTCGGCGATAAGAAATAAAAATCGAATTCCCGCCAATGAACCTGATAATTCAATTTCGAGATACGAACATTGTTACATATTGCTGAATAATTACGTAACATCGTCGTCGTAATCGTGTCGACGCCTCCGGCACTCACTTCTACGAGGCCAGTGGTAGCGAGAGGAGATGGGTTGTATGACGACAGCGGCGGCGGCGGAATCCTTAATAATTATTATTTATCCGGTTTTCTCGTGCGCAAAGTTTTCCTCGCAAACTTTCCACCCTTTCTATTCCCTTAACCATCGTCGTAGTCGTCGTCGTCGTCGTCGTTGCCGTCGTCACCGTCGTTGTTGTATTCTTTGCCCACGCCGTCGTCGTCTTTCTCTCTCTTTCTCTCGCACGCGTATGTATATAGTGTATATATATATATATGTATACAGTATACACGTAGTCCCATTCTAAAATATAATATATTCCACGAATAATAACTTAGGAATTTTGTGTGCCAGAGTACCCTCAACCAACCTCGGACGACTTTAAGTGTTCGCCATGGCCCACACACCACGCGTAGACAACATATATATATAAATATTTCTCTCGTTCTCACTCGCTCTCTTATTCTCTCTGTTTCAGTCTGTCTAGTTGGAAACCCGACGAGTTCGCGGTAAAATTAATTAGTTTTAAACTCAGGGGCCCGTGCCCAGAAAGTCTTAAATTATGGATCCCTTCGCCGCTAGTCCTACCGCCGCCCACAGTATTTTCCCTCGTCGCCGACAACACTGCAGTCGGTTCCCTCTCTCACACTGCCGACTCGTCTTAATTTTCGCCAACATCGGGCGCTAAATTTGATTTATTACGTAATAATGTATCAAAAGGCGCTCTCTCGGATGGAGTCCCGTAAATCAACGGCATAATACAATTTTATAGCTGGTGGGAGTGGTAGATGTGAAAAGGAAAGGGAAACCCAGCGCCGTAAAGGAAGCCGGAAGAAAACCGAAAAGGACGAAACGTTTTTTTAAAATGCCAAAGCCTTGTGTTTGTATTTCTTACAAAATTCTTCCAAAAACATCTGAACACACCTAACTGTAATGATAGGTAGTATAAAAAAAGCGAGTAAGTGGATGTCACTCTGTTGTACTAGTCAATTGGATGGTATTCAATTTTAATTCAATGATATAATATCATTGTATACACGAAAAACGATTTTGAGCTGAGACGGTTTGTCAATGGATATTTTATATTATATTTATATTATTGTCTCTTATTATTAATACAGTAGCCGGTAAGTTGAATTAATATTATAAAATTACAATAAAAATACTAAAATCATTATTCTTAGTTATTTAATGTGTAATTTCATCCTAATTTTATCATAAAATAACTATAAAAGAAACTGTGTTTATATTTTTGAGATTTTTTGGCTATATAATAACCTACTTATGTGGAACCTTGTTTTCCGTTTTCAATCCATACCTATAAAAGTTGAATATTTTATCAATTTTTAACTACAAAATCATTTTTAAATTTCAAATTTAATAAATGTTATTAAAATTGAATTTATACTATTTTTCAACTACTATAATAACAATTTATTAGGAACCGTGAATTAAATTTTAAAGTTGTTTGACTCAACGAATACAATTTTATTGAAATATATAGAAAAAAATCAAAAAAAATGTTAAATAGAATAAGTGCCGTAAACGGTAAATAGCTCAAAATGAGTCAAAATAATGTGAAAATTCTATCAAGTATAGGAATTGATAAAATAAACACATGATATAAATTTTAAATATCTACAGTTATTATTATAAATTGAGTGAATATCCAATCTTGAAAAAATTCGTTAAATTCAATCACTCATAAAAAATTAATTTGACTTTCTTGTAAACTTTTTTTTTTTTTTTTTGATAAAGATATTGACAAACTCATAATAAGGAATCTTGTATTACATTTTAAAGTCTTAGATTTTAGAATCTTTAGAATTTTTTATGAATTTCTTACTCAAAATAATTTGCATATTTTCGTGATTTTTACGTTTTTTGTCAAAATTTGAACTTTAAATACTCATAAAAAATTATTATTAATTTACGCTTAATTTTTTATTTAATTTCCACTAACAACAACTTACGAGGAACCTTGTATTAAATTTTCAAGTTTTTTAACTTTCAATAATTTTATTGACATTCATAGAAAAAAACTAAAAATATTGAAACTCAATATGCCAGTAAACAGTTCAAAACCTTCCTTTAACTCTATACCATTGATAATTGTAGAGCTTTACAAAATACTACTATTATTTGTATCTTTAACCAGCCTATGTCCAACCAATTATAGGTTTATTACTTTTTATTTAACGATAGTAATAACAATATTGAAGAACTTAGAATATATAATTGTACTTTAACTATTAGTGTTTCTCGTGAAGTAAAGTTAGAATATAATATCGAAGCCATTTAACTTATTAGAACAGAGACTTATCAGAGACCGTTTATAAAGTCACTCTAGTGTGTTGACTTTTCCTCCGGTGTTATGCTTCTATAATGGAATAAGGTCATATTACCTATATTTGTAAAACCTGCACTTTATACGTGAAAAAACTGCATACATAAAATAATTCTGAAAGTAAATAGTTTGTTTTGATTGTTTTTCATAATATGATAATAAAAATC
Organism: Nasonovia ribisnigri; assembly: GCA_027563435.1. Lineage (NCBI taxonomy): Eukaryota > Metazoa > Arthropoda > Insecta > Hemiptera > Aphididae > Nasonovia > Nasonovia ribisnigri. The sequence goes on from JANEHU010001127.1 coordinate 28,974, forward strand.
TATATAATTTATCCAAGTTATTACAAGGTTTGATAATCAGAATATTTTATTTTTAATTATGTTACGTTATACAATTATGAGTTTATAATTTTATATATACGTATAAGTATTAATTATTTTATTTTTAAATCAAATATTTTATTTATTTATGTTTTATACCAATATAAAAGAAAACAATTGTAATTTGTAATTAATAATTAGTGTAATATTGGCTATCCAATCTACTTAACAAGGAATAACTTTAACCTATTAACTTATGACTAACTAGTATTTAAGTAGGTAATCTTTCATAATAACTAGTGTATTTTTATCTATAAGACATATTATTATGTCATTTAAAACATATATATCATCTAATGGCCATTGTTGCGTGGGTTGAATTAAAAAAAAATCAAAAAAAAAACTTGTGTGAATTTTTTTATTATATTGTGTCAAAACGATATGAATGTATCAATTTATAATTGCATAGAATTTTCTATGTGAATTTATTTAAATGTAACCTATGATTTTTTATACAAATTATATGGATTTATTTTTTAATTTTGATTTAAGTTATTGTATTTTTCAAAGTTGTAAATATTTGTATCTAACTATCAAAACAATATAAAAATATTATTTTTATACATACATAATTTGTTTTTAATAATATTTATATGTTATTCATGATGTATAATTCTAATATTATTTAAGGAATTATTAATACAAAACAAATTTTTATCTTACACAATAATTTTTTTCTTTAAATAAAATCAATGGCTTTTACTCATTCAATTATGATGCATATAAGTATGTTTCAAGTAAATTTACAGTTTAATTTCATACTATTTCTTACATTACTACGTACCTACTTCAAAAATTATAATTATGTGCTATATGTTAAAAGTTCAAACAAAACAAAATATTTTGATTAAATTATAATACCAAGTATAACTCGTAAAAATAATAAAAGTCACTTTTCAAAGTTGAATCAAACTTTGCTTTTAAATTTTAATAAAATGTAATTTCTATTTTTCTCAACAATATGTCTCTACTAACTAGGTGACTATAATTTCATTAAACATTTGGATTTTATCAATACACTGTACTGCAATTATTATGATTTTAACAAAACACGTGGTATTATACTAATATTATATGGTAAGTTTGTTTGTATCTTATAGAAAATACGGTAAATAATATTAGTTTTCTACACAAAAATACATCAAGCAATTGATACGTATAAATGTATAATATAGCAACATACTAACAGTAATATCTATAAATTAAGATACAGGATTATTCAAATTGATTAATCTGATGATTTAGCCTAACATATATTTAATATTCCATGGTGTTCTTTGGTCGTCATTTTAATATTTATTCGAGTAGCAATTTTTAAAAACATAATTATTTCAGGGAAATATTTTAATTAATTAAAAAAAAGAATTCCTTGGGGCCAATAATCTAACTTTCCAATAATTCAAAGCTCTATGCGATAGTTATTTAAAATTCTTTATTTTTCGTTATGAGAAGTATACAATATTTTAAAGACACACCTAATGGTGATATCGAATTATGTTTATCATACATATATTATTGTGATGTAAATCCAAATAAATTATTGATGTTCCTACATTTTTTTTTAAATATTTTCTTATTTATCATAAGTTATGATTCATAACCGAGTATCGAGAAAAAATGTGACACAACATGTTGATTTCAAACATTGATACATTTTTGAATTGTAATATATTATAAATGATATATCATTAGTTCTTCGTTTTATTACACACGTAATTTTATTTCTCAACGGTAACGCAAGTCGCATATAATATTAAATACAATCAACAACAACTATATTTTATAATATATGATGCGTACCGCGGTGCGTTCTGGATTTCCTTGGACACATAAAACACAGATAATATTATTAATACATATTATAAATAAGACACACCAAGACTCAATTAAAAGTTTTGTTGTTCTTATAATTTAACGTATCCGACACATGCACACACCACACGCGCACACACACGTACCACACAGAATCTCCGTGCCATAAGAAGCAGCCATTTTGTTTGTTGTTAGGCTTTGCATAAATTTTATCGTACAAAACTCGAGAAAGAGCTCTTCCTCCCGCCCGTACCCACAGTACAGTGCACGCTCACGGGTCGGCGTATAGAACGTATTCAGCACGCAGCATCACACTTTATACATATTCGTATAATGCAAAATATACCGCCACGCCTTGAATTTCAATCCGACGACGACGTTCGTGTTATACGCGAAAGGCACACGGACGGAATTTTAATATCAACAACAGACATCGAGACAGTGTAAAACGGGAGAAAGAAACTTTGTAGTAGGAACCCGTCGAGTGCTCGCCGCCTTTGTGACTCTCCCTCCCCCCAAAAAAAAACCTCCCCGCGACCCACCTCAGCACCGCCCGCCGCACGCTATACGGAGCCGTCCCCGCACACTTGCCCGCATCTGTACGAACCGTGTACAGACAAGGCGGCGGGTCGTGATGTGGCAGGAAACTCAGTTGTATATAATAATATAATATATATTATATTGTACACGTGTGCACAGCGTATATTATTATGTATTATATAGGTGCAAGGTGGTTTTTATTAATCTAAGACGTTACATTCGTACTTGTTCGTATCCCTCGCAGTAAACTTTCGTATTGACTTTTTTTTTGAGTTAAACATTTGCTGTTTCTACCGAATTTCCCCTATCGATATTGTCTACCTCTGTAACTCTTGTTGTTTCATCTGTACCTAATTTAAAACTCTCTCTTCTCGATCTAGCCAACGATGTCGTGGTATTCCTCTGTAACGTGACTTATTTGCTTTAGTAACTATCACTTGTATCATCCTACTTTCCTAAGCTCCACGTACATATATATATATATATCCAGCCCATTCCAGTCCTTTTGTCATAAAACATTTTTGAATATTTGATCCATTGAAGTTTCTCTTAATATAATATGTATTTGTTCTCCCTTCGTACTTTCCTGTTTGCTAATTATATTACATGCGTGGGTCCATATATTATATTTCTTTAAAAACCCTCCATTCAAAAGTTAGTTACCTACTTTGTCTCTTCATTTTCATTACATTATATTTCACTTCAAAACATTACTATATATGACACAGATTTTAAATATAAAGCTTTAGTTTCTTTGGAGAGAAGCTTTCAAGCTTAGAACTGAATAGTAGATTTATTAAATTAACTAAATTTTGTATTTACTATTTAGAAAAAACAATTTTTTATAAGTTCTAAAAACTTAGTTTTTATAATACATATTATTCTATTATTCATCGAAAATTAATTTTGTATATTTTTTTATATATTTATGTGGTTATTGAAAAGTTCAAACTATTTACTTTATAAACTAATCGATTTATCTATAGCTGTAAAACAAATTATTGTTAACAAAATAGTGTATTATATTATACCAAACAACAATCTATGTAGAATGAAGATGTACCCAATTAAAATTTTTAAAAAAAAATAATTTATAAATTCACCAACATTTTAGTAAAAAACTATCTATATTATAATATATTTTAGAACATTTATTGTTCATACTTACTATTCGCACATTAAACTGCAATGGTTTCACTATTTATAAGAATTATTCTATTATTTTATACAGTTTATTAAATAGGTAATAATATAATATAGTTAGTACTTAGTACCGTAATATTTAGATAGATTTTAAATGTTCTGTAAACAATGTCATATGTAGAGGAAACAAATATTATTTATAAACAGTAAACACTGACTTTAATATTAGTATTGTATTAAATACATATTTATGTATAATATATATCAGTGTCAAACAGAAATTAAGTCAAACAGTTTAATTCAGATACAAAGTGTCCCTTGGTGGTTAACTAATTTAAACCGTGGGCAATAGTAACTCCGTTATCCTTCCACTTTGAATAAGTTGATCATCGGATGGTGATGATGACGATAGTAAACCGTAAAATTAGGTACATTTTTTGCTAACTCTCGGTATAAATGGTTAAAAATACATAGGGATGTGTTGATTCAATAATAGCCTTTTTCTATATTTTTTTTATAGTACTAGAATACATAATAATATAACAATATAGGCCGGTTTGGAATCGATAATTCGGGTTTTTAGTGTTCAGTTCTTAAATGAACAGAAAAACAATATATCATATGAACGATATTAACGATAAGTTTTGAAGCTGAGTTAATCGCCGCAGAACCTATGGTTAAGTGATATAAATAAAAAAAATATGCAGAATACTGTGGTTTATTTAATTTAAAGGGACACCTACGTTATAAAATATTCATACTTATGTGAGTCATGACTCGTTTACAAAACGAAATAAAAATACAATGTTAATTGATTCAGTCGCACTCAAATCTGTTGTACGTTTGTAAGACGGAGAAAACACATATAAGCGTATGGCGTTCTTTAAGGAAAACCGTTTTCTCGGTTAGTATGAGACCACTGAGTCTAAGAGGGGTGTAGGCCGTATATAGTGACATTTTATCGTGTACCATGTACCGAGTTCAAATAACTGTACTTCTTCGCATACCCTCCTCCCGCACTTATATAATTTACACTGTATACATTTTATATAGGTGTGTGTGTGTGTGTGTGCTCGCGCATATATATTTTATATAAACCGTGTATGGCGAGTAGTTTTAGTGGTTTTCTCTGCAAATCTCTACTTCTCTCTTTCCGCCTCCATCGTATTCTTAAGGCCCGGTAAACGCGATAAAGTTTTAACGGCCCTTTTGGTTTTACGATACACGTCGAGTTCAGTGGCGGCGCAGGGGCAGATGATGAGGCGTGGGGTGGTTGCCTTCTCGTCGCCGTCGGAAGATTTTGTTATTGCCACCGCTCGTGCCGTCCGTTCGTGTGTCTCGGTGTACGGCGGTGGCGGTGCGTGTTTAAATACCATTAAAATCCGCCACCGGGCCCGCCTTATCTCGACGCCTTAACAGCAAACAAAGTTTTAGAATACGAGAGATGAGGCCGTTCGTCGTCGTCGTCTTCGTTTCGCGAGGATGGGTGGGACAGATGGTAGAGGTGGTGAGCAAATGATGGTGGGTCGTCGTCCGCTGCGTGGGTGGGAGCAACGCGAAGGGGTGAGCGCAAAAGTAGGTACTCAGAAAGAGGAAAAGCCCTACGAAAAAGTATCGAAACCTCCGCCCGCTACGCCACCACTACACTGCTTTTGTATAACATACGCCTGAGCTCTTCGACCCGTTCGCCAATTCCATCATCGACTGTTCGCATTAAAATATACGCACGTTATGTATACTTATTTATATATATATAACACATAATTATAATACTTCAAGACGAGACGAGACGACCTAAGCGCAATGAGCACGCTCATCGCCCCTTATATTGTAATACGTGATGTATGGCGTATATAATGAACCCAGTTGATGTCTTGTTTCCGCCAGAGACCAGAGTGCCAGGAATCTTATTCAAATATATATATATAAAATATTTATGAATATGTATATATACTGTATAATAAAGAGCCGTTGACGAAATGAAACGAGAAACACGCTCATAATATTATATTACTATTTGATTAAATGATTAGAATGAAAGGAAGCACAGTAGAAAATAATATGGCAGATTATTAAAAACTATTTTGCATCATAATAAATAGAGATAGTTCTTTATTCGCGTTTTATTCACCCTGAGTGTTGAGTACAACTGAAACACCGTAAAAAAAATATCACATGACAATGAAATTGGGAAAACTATATTTTATATTCTACACGTGGTCCCCAAAAATCGACTCTAATTTTGCCACTTTACTATGCAGACCTGCAGTAATTTTAACACCAACCAGATGTCTAGATGAAACATACAAAGTTGTATAGAAATATATGAAGTATGAATATAAATCGCAAAACTAATACCTAACACGATGTCTATAACTACAAAGGAGTAGTTCATAAAAGAAATATACAAGTATAAAATTGTTACCAGATAATTGAATTGTACCTATAAATTATAATGCATTTAATTAATATAAATTATTACCGGATTTGAAAAAATATCTGTGTCCACATAGACATGTTATATTACACTAATTGCTTGTCCTTTGGATTTCTTGTAGGTATATAGGGTTGTTAATTATTTTGAATGTATTCTCAAATCTGAAATAAAAATACAATTGTTTAAATCGTCAAGTTATAAATGTTTTATTAATGTATTAACAAGTATTTACTATGATTGGTTAGGTATCCATACATATAGTGTAAATTTAGAATTATATACGTATTACGTACAAATAATAGTAACAATTATTGTTATTATTTTATTTAAATTATATGCTATATTGTTTAGTATGTAGACCTTGGAACTGTGTTTAGATGATTAAATATAAATTGAGTAGCAAAATAATCAAAAATACATAGATAAAAAATATAAGTACCTACACAATAATACATCAATACTGTACTTAAACAATTAACTCGTTTCATAGTTCATTAGGTTAATTCAAATATAAGAAGATTTTAAGACCCTTGCGACCTTACCCATAAATGTAAAAAAAAATTGTACTCGCTTGAAACAATAATTATTGTTCATTAATCATTAAAACGCAGAATGAAAACAATCACACATAAAAAATAATAAAACAAGGAAAATGAGGTTATTCCAATGTTAACATGAATTATGCACGACAGTATTGAATGCTTTTAACAAGTGGCCTTTATACATTTATTGGAGCGTATGCAACTGCTGTGGTTCTGGTATAAGTCAAGATATTTTCAGGAATGAAAGAGGATTTGAATGATGTAGCTAAGTCTTTGGGATTTTCCGTTATTGTTCTAGAACGATGTTCTGTAAGAATGATTGCACAGCTATCATCGCTCCTGCAATGCGTAAATACATTTTGAGATTTATCATCTATACTCCGGATTAATTCAAAATGTTCTAATCTTTGGAGGTACAGTAACACAAGTCCCTCTCTAATTTTCCCCAACTGATAAAGTTATTGTATTCGAAGTATTCTGTGTTCAAGATACACTATAATAGTTATTTCATGTATATTTTTAAAATGTGTTCCTTGTTACCTATATAATAAAATAAATAATAAACCACAATTTATCTGCAGTTTATAAGTTGTAACAAGCAATTAAAGTTTCAATAATTTAATTCTTATTTGTTTATTTTAAGAGCTGTTGTCTTTAACAATGAAGCTCGATTGTTATTGAAAACAAATAATAAGTTAGGTACCTACATATTAATTTTATATTTTCTAATATTAAGGGGATTCGATACCGTGATTTCCTGTCTTTGTCTAACACACGCGCAACATATGAATTCAGACGTGTTTTTTGGCAACCGTACCGATTGATATAGTGATGCGATAAAAATTCTGAAAACAGATTTGAATTTGTCGTCAAGTCTAGTTGAGATCGGTCGGTCCACATATTTTATATTATACCCCAAAATCCTAAAATTATTGTATTACTAAAGTGTAATTAAAAAAATTTCATATTTCATTTTTTGGAGAAGTTTAAATCAAAAAATCAAAAATGTAGACTGACCGATCTCAAGTAGACTTGACGATAAATTCAAATCTGTTTTCAGAATTCTTATCACTTCACTGTATCAATCGGTACGTTTGCCAAAAAACACGTCTGAATTCATATGTTGCACGTGTGTTAGACAAAGACAGGAAATCACGGTATCGAATTCCCTTAAACAAGAAAAAATAAAACATAAAACTGTTATCTAACCTAATATTTTAATTAGTTTAATAGATAAAGTTGAATTTTGCCAAAATAATTGATTAATATTATTTATTAATTATTATTACCTTATTCTTATTACTTTGTTGGTGACATCGACTTGTTCGTTTATAATTTTTATTTTTAATACAAATATATAAGTAAACTGAATATAATACAATTTTTCTTGATCACAATTTTCTATTTAGTATTACATTTTAGTAATTTTATGTGATAGATAAGAAACTATAATCACATATTTATCTACAAAACTGAATTTTTACTTTTAATGATAATTAGAAGACCAAGCCATACTGGCTGTAGTTTGTAGCTGTACGCTATATGTAGTATTGTAGTACCTATCACTTGTTATTTTGGAAGGATAATAATATTATAACATGCATTTGCATACATTAATTAGGTAGTTTGGTAGTTGATCAAAAAATAATCAAATATAATTTGTTCATCAAACATTGTTGAATTATATATTTTAAAAAAATGTACCCACTACATATTTTGACATATAATATTAATATTGATGCATTTAATAGTTTAAATATAAGTTATGTTTGGGATCTGATGTATAAAAAAAGGTCTGAAAAACACATCGACAAAAATAATTGTACACATATTAACGTATTTACATACATCACTATTTATTTCAATATAATATATGCCTATATGAATAATAATTTATTTATTATAATCAGTGTTGGGAATAGATAACTAAAATATTATCTAGATAAAGATAATAGATAAGTGGAATTTATCTAGATAAAAAAAACAGATAAGCATTGTTTTTGTATTTTTTAAACATGACAAACTTTGCAGTGGCTTATCTAGAAATCTCCCAAGGTGAGGAGAACCACTAGAATAAATACCTACCATATTATAATATATACTATATAGCCTTGCCTGTATATGTACTATGTAAACCAAGCCCTGGGTAATCAGACCTTCAACCACCCTAAATACGCCACTAGAACGATGGGTATAACTATTTATTATTATTTTTCTACGCAATTAATATTCTCCTTAAAAAAATCATATATGTGGTCTGTGTTATACATATTACCTGCATCATTAATTTTATAATATTTTTAGTCAAATTCAATAAATATACTTAGGTATGTGCTTATATGATACTTCTTAGTAAAATAAAACAATATTAAATCTACCTTATTGTTTTTAAACAACATAATGAATGTTAAGTTTAGTTTTAATTTGGATTAAGACGACGCTATCCATGCGTTTGTTGTATCCATCTTACAAATGTTTAACAGAACAAATTCTCGTTCACTATAGATTCAATGGTGTGCTGTTATTTAATAGTTTTTATATTAGAGAGAATTGTATTGTCAAACGTTTGGATTAGAAAATTATTTAAGCGTCAGCTTTTATTCGATATTTTAATTTTCAAGGGAGATATGAATTAATAAATAAATTTGTGACATTTTGCTTGAAAATTAAAATATCGAATATTGCCGACGTTGAAGCACAGATAATGTTGTTACCTAAAAGTTTAATATTAGGTCAATTCACTCTAATATAAAATTTCACAGCACAATATTGAAACTATTGAACGAAAATTTGCCATGTCGTACGTGTGTAAGACGGAGACAACAAGTGCATGGGTAGCGTCCTCTTAAGTTCTTAAGACATTAAGAATACTTAACTACTTAAGTAGATTAGTTAAAATTGTTAAAATATCTTAAAATATTATTCCGTTGTTAAAATGTATTATAAATTAGGTATAATAAATAAATAGGTATTAGATTTTGAGAACACAAGAGAATGATAATGACAGTTTCTGGCCGCGTTGATGCGTTTGAATGCATTTTGATAATCTGATTCTAAAATACTCTGAGTTCTGAAGTACCTGTTAGATATTTATATTAATTATGAATACTCTCTGTACAGAGGTAATATAATTAACATCGATAATGGTCCCTAATATATCATATTATAATTTATAAAAGGTTTATAATATATGTATAGCTGCAATAATCGTCGTCTGTGGGCAGTGAACGAAACACACCCGTACCTATAATATGTTTTCATAGGTAGATAATTTCACGAAATATACAAAATATTATACGTACCTGTAACAAGTTATTATATATTATTAGATTATTAGATTATTTAATGTATAATGTACATTTTCGGTTAATTCGTCTAAAACAGTATACGCAGAAACACTCGTATGACAAAACGTGTATAACTATAATACTATTATTATATGAAACGTCGTGTTTTTCAGCCGTCACAGCCAATCAGAAATAATTAATAACCATGTACTTAAATTAAAATAACGCAAAAGCTATCACGGAATTTTGACCACAGGATAAATTAAATTTGTGTATTGACTAGCCAGATAACCTATATTTTATATTTTATGAATGTATGACTACTTCATATTTGTTCAAACTATTTAAAAGTACTGTAAACTCCTATTAAATTATATTACCTGGTTTTCGAACACAAAATGTTAAAACACATATACTATAATATAATACTAAAGAAATATCTATACATAAAAAAATTATTTAGATAAATTATTATAGATAACTGAAGTTTTCATCTAACATAAATAAAAAGATGAACAGTAAACTTTTATCTAGATAAGATAATAGATAATGAAATTTTCATCTAGATAAGTCGCAACACTGATTATAATATATTTATTTATTTATTTATTTATTTGGGAGTTGGATACAATACAATATGTATTTATAATATATACATTTTTAGTTTAGGTCAATTATTATTCAAGATTTTAATGACCTATATTTTCAAAAATACAGAAACACGCTATGAATCGTTACAAAATATATATTACAAATATAAATAATTTTAAACAACATTCTCCTACCTATTCCAAAATAATAATAAATGTACCTAATCAAGCTACTAGTTTCAGCTTTGAGGTTTTGACCATCTTTGGGTATTATAAATAATAGAATTTGAAAATAAATAAACACGTTTATAGGTATTTATTTATTTATTATTACCTTAGTGTATTTTTTTAATTATATATAATACTGACCGAAGATGGCCAAGGCTGAAATCAGTAGTTTGAATCAATTTAATTTAATTTCGTTAATTTGTATTTTTAATTATTTATTCATACATTACTTTCTAATATGTAACAAGGTATCTTCTAATTTTTGAAAATATACGCCGAGTTTTGGATAATAATATTTTACGTTATATCTAGCAACTTTGTTTTTCAGAATTGACGTAAACAAATAATTTATCCCAAGAACATTCTAAACCAATTCTTTTTTATTTTACACAATTTAAACATAAATAAATAAAAAGCTTATCAGACCTAAAAGAACAAAACAAATTCATCCATAACGTATAGATAGATGTTTGGTTTACTTGTTAGTTTTTTTTATTTTTTCTCTATTGTAGAGGCGATCTTATTTCAGGTACTTATTGTAAAATGTCTCCAAAATTGAAATTTTTTTAATGCAACTTCTAGTCCATAGAAGTGAAATTGTTGAAACAAATAGCAAATTTGTTTGCAAGGCTTAACTGCCAACAACAATAATAAATCGTCAACGCACTCTCATCCGTTCGTGTGCGGTGTATACTATATACGTTTGCTTGTGTAACAAATGCATAAAACGTATTATTCGCAGAAATAGTTATGAAAAGGATCTACAGCAGAAATTCTTAGCACGATGTATACTATATATACATATAAATATATAATAATATACAAGTGACACAAGCACGACGCACGTATAATATATAATATATATACAGTTGTTTTTGGCAACCGTCGAGCATTATACAAAATAACAATATTATAATATAATAATATATAATAAGAAACCGCGCAGCTCGAACTCGCGCACTTCTATACAGTGGCAGTCATAAATATACGCACGCGTATCATTATTATTATTATTATTATTATTATTATTATTATTATTATTATTATTGTTCGCAGAATAATAATATATTTCACTCCAACGGTGCACCCACCACCCGACACCACCCTTATGGTTGGAACAGCACCCTCCGCCCGACAACCCGTCCGTCAGACAACTGACTCTGCCGCCTTCGACTGTTGAGAAATGCGACTGGCGTGCGCGCAAATAGATCACGACCTACGCCGTACCGCGACACGTCGGGGGGGGGGGGGGGTTTGACGAAGGTGGAGCTGCCGGGACGAAAGGGCTTGTTCGTTATTTCATCCTCGCGATGAAATATATTATACGCGCTGCGTTTCTTCTCGTGGATTCCTCAAAATAGTTGTTCTCGTAGCAACAAATGTAAGGTTTGGAGTTCAAATTTCAACGAAAAATAACGATATTCGTCTCTAATGATTTTTGATTCTGAGCGGAGCGAGGGACCTAGTGGTTTTACAATGATGTTTATATTATTTTTTTATATTTTTTTTATATCGTGTAAACGAAATTTCTACAAAAACAAGTGTTTTGTTTTCGACGTATAGTAACTAATATTTTAGCGAATTGGAACAAGATTGTACTTTATAGAGAAGTGATTTATCGATTTTCCCAATAGTTATTTATAACGCCACTGGAAAAACCATCGAAACGTTAGGGCTAAAAACGGGATTTTAATTGTTTTTATTTGTTTTGTTATGTAATTTAACTCTTAGTTTGTCACCATAGAACGAATAAAATGTAGAAAAAAACTTATAAAACTAATAAATATACAATAAATGCATTAGAGATACACTGATACTTCGATCAGAATCGTTTTTTATCGAATGCAATTCATTGCATTCAAATATAATACTGTAATAATAGGTACACTATCCTTCTTTTTTTTTTTTTTTTTCTGTTCAAAAACCGGGAACGGGTGGGAAATGTTTAGCACAGTACTGCCACCCAGGACACTATCCTGGCCGAGGAACGAAGGGGCGATGGACAAACTTCCAAAACCACTGACATACTCCACCCCTCTGCACTTAATCGCTTTTTTATAATTTTGTCGTAGCTTGTTATTCATAAAATACTAATTATAGAGAAGACAAACTTTTTGCTATTGCTTATATTATTATTTTTAATTCACACAAATACATTTAAAAAATATTTAAATCTCGTACAGTGTTGGTACTACAGATTTGTTTGTATTTATTAAAGTCAGTCCACTGTGCTTATACTTTGTCGTTGTTGATCGTTGCATTAAAAATTAAATACTATTTGCATGAATCACTTTTATATTTGATAATATTATAATACATACTTGCTCGCCTCCCTCCCCCTTATGGTCAACGTCATAAAATATAATAAAACTAATAATAAATATACCTTTATTTTTAATGATTTAATAATATCGCAGTGAAATTAAATTAAAACAATTCATATCTCCCTGCAGTTACACGCTTGCACTCGGTATATCCCAAACGTTAGTTACGCACTTTACTGTTTACCTTCCTTTTTTTTCTTTTTCAACCGATGGCAATGTTTAATCTACTATATTTCTGCTCCGAGCTACTTACCAACCTACCCACTATACAATATTATAATAAATTATAATAATATACCAAAACCTGTATGATTTGTGTGTGGCCGCAGGGTCAAAGGAACCGACTATAATATATATTATAATATCGCGTGTATATACGACGGTGGTCGGTGCTGGAAAGGGGTTAAGACGGTGATGTGAGTGACTGTCGGGGAGAGACGAGTAGACGAAGGGGACGATGCATATTCATGACGACGACGATGACGCCGTGAAGTGCGTGCGTGCGTGTTGTGAGTGAATTCTGTCGTCGTGAAGTGCTGACGGATATAATGTAACGACTATATAGAGCTATATTATATTATTATAACTATATACTTCTTCTTCTATTTCTCAGACTCTCTGTTCGCGTACCGTCGCCATCCCGTCGCTCCTCCACCCTGAGCTTCCACCACGGTACACGTGCATACAGTGTGTCCGCCAAAACGACTGCTGTTTGCGTTCCGCTGAGGTATTTGAAAGGGTATCTGGCCGGAGCCTTGATCTAATTTCTCGAGGATCAAAATCGAAACCGATCGTACTGATGTCTGGTGCGCCGTTGCATTGTGGTATAGATTCTTTCGAAAAATTGTATTTTATATTATTGAGTACGCCTATTATTATTATATACAGCTATTTTTATATGTAGTGCTTTGAATAAAAAAAAAAATGCTAATATAAACAAATGGGATGTATTATTTATCTCTACCATAAATATTTTTACGGGCTAGATACACGTGTTTTGTTTTTCTGACCGATCTTTCGTAAGGTTTTTGACGTTTTGTTGTCATGGTTACCTATTAGCAAAAACATACTTATGGTAGAGGAAAAACATCGAATAGCGTGCTACATTTTTATTTCTATTATGTATTATCTATTAATTTGCTGATGTTAGGTATATATTTTTGTATAGATTTATAAACCATTTCAGTATCCAAGTTAAGATTAGATGACAAACTAGAACCTACAACTAGGTTCATTTCTTCTATATTATTAAGGTCCAAAAAGGAACTCGATAGTTTTGAAAACCAAAGGTGGAACCAAAAAAAGAAAAAAAAAACTATAAACATAATAAAGTATTACAGTAGATACCTATAAAATAATACCTATAAATTATGTACATAATTTTTTTACATAATATGAAAGACCTAGTTAAAAAAAAAGTTGAAATATTTTTACTATACGTCTACCTACATTTATTATTTTCAGTCAATAATACACGTATTCATGTAGCATAAGTTCTGTATACACCAAAAAGTTCGTATAATACTATGTATGCATGGTAAAAAAATACGATTTTATATAGGTAGCCCAAAAGTACAATTTAAACAAGTACAAATCATGTACAATATGGTCTATGGTATTAAAACTATTGCAAACGTACTATTACAAACGATAAAATTGCAACATTTTGTGAAAAATCTTGAAAAATATCATACGCAAATGATATAACGTGCTATGATGGTTTATTATTATTTTTATTTACATACAAATATAATTTTGTTAGTATTATATTATATAGTTTATACCTAAACTTGATTTGATATTCTCCCTCTTTTTGTTTATGCACCTCCAGTGTTTACGGTGTATATGTATAATAAGTAGCCTAATTGAAATTGAGACAAAAATTATTTGATACATCGCACGTACGGCGGCCTGATAGACATTTACCCGGCAAGACATATATGCGACACGTGAAGACTCGTTCACTCTGTTGCCTTAGACAGGCAGAGCCGCAAAGGCTGCTGATTAAATTATTCAACTGTACGGTATCATGGAAAGCTTTTCGGGTGCAATATGTTGATGTCTTCCAGAAATTTTGTCCTCCCGACACCATAAATCCCAGACGAGTGCTGCGGGCACACGTTTATTCTCACTGTTGTCAGGTTAATTTTGACGTGCCACGACGGGTGAGCACGCGTGACGATAAGTTTTACAATAAACAACGACGGAAAGACATGAACGCACTGGGAATAGGTTGATTATATTTTTGGTACGTAGCGAATCCGTCATGAGTTGGATAAGGGGAGAATGTTACTAGAAAAACACGGTTTCGTATAACGTTAGGATTAAATCATAATAGAAATTAAATTTACTATTCATTCAAAATCAAAATATATGCAGGTACACATAATATTATTATGAACATTTTTTATATGTACTTCATAAATATGATTGAACATAATATTTTTTGATGATGTCTTTTTAGTTTCGAATGCGAATCGCTGGGTAAAGCAACGACTCTTGAGGTCAAAAAGCTAAAATAAATTCCTACTGCTTATCGATGTGAAATTTACCAACTTGTAGAATAAATATATATAATTTTGTTTACTAGATTTTGGAAAGTAAATAATTACAGCAATGAATGTTACTATAAATTATTGTAAATTACATATAGATATCAATATTTTGCTTTTAATAAATAGAAAAAAGGAAAAAAAATGTAGAAAAGTTATTACTTATTAGTTCTGTTATAAATCTATACAGGGCGATTCACCAAACATCCAAACCCACTTTTTCTTTCAATAATGCAGTTGCTTCAAATCTTATTTCTTGAGATTTTTGGTACGGACGCTCTTCAAACGGTTGAAGAATGGTTGAATGACAAAATCTTGAACGTCCATATATTAAACTATAAAATCTAGTAAATCTAATAAATACTAATTCCAATATTACGTCTATTTTATATTTTTGTAAAACCAAGGACTATATTCCTTAGTAAAAACATTTTAATAACTGAAAAAAAAACTCTTTCAAATTTAAAAATAGGTACTTAAAAATGTTCAAAAAAATTATGTACTAAATAATTGACAGTAAAAGTGGGGTTCTCAATTGAAAAACAGAAGTTTGTATCGCCACAGGATACTCCTTAATTAGTACAACAAAATTCAATAATTTGAAGAATTGTCTAAGATTATAATATTTAACAATTCCAAAAATCAGAATTTAAATAATTCTTGATAAAAAATCGAGGTGAGCATGCTTGGCCCTGTAAATAATAGATACATAAGACCAGTATTGACCTACATTTTCATAATATATATAAATACATACATAATATATTAATTATGATATACGGTAGTTTATTGTTATATTTTTATGAAAGTAGTTACATATTATTTAAAAGAATAATCATACAATTCACATTAATAACATTTATCAAAAATATTTAAAGATTTTACAAATTAAAATGTCGATAAACTAATTTTATTAATATCCCTTGAAGCTCTTTATGAAATTACTGAAAAAAACTATCTGCATACAAATTGCATTATAGGCAGTTCATTTCTCTTTGTTCATGGTTAAGGAGCTTTAATTGTTTTCAATGGCTGCATTAAAATACTTCGAGGTATCTTTAGTAAGAATATTAAAAATTTAAACACAATTTACTTGGTATTAACAAACTATAAACTATGAAGTATTTCATATTTATCTTAAAATATTTATGTATTACATTATATAATTTATAATAATTATTCATAAGCATTAAATTAATTAACTTAGAAATATAATGGTATTTTAAATTGTTTCTGTTATTTATTATATTGTGATATTATACATTTTTTTTAAGAAGTTTATTTAAGAAGTTTACTTATTGATAAATAATTTAAAGTAAAAGATTTAAATGTTAAGGTGATGGCAAAGAACACGAAATCTACCATCTACTTATTATTTTTAAAGTTTTTTTTTTCAGTTTACTTGTTTTATTTAGTACTACAGAAGTTGTACAAAAATGAACGTGAACATATTATGACACTTGATCCGTACTCAAAATATATATAATGAAACTATGTCTAATAATTTCTTATTTCATATTATTATTATAATTATTGATAAAATTATTGAGGCCAAAGTATCAGAATTTAATTCGGGAAACATAATATTAGGATATTTCAATGCATCAGTAAAGTATGTAAATAAATAATGAATTCAAATTAAGAAATCACCATGGTGAACTACAAGATGATTGACGACAGACCTCAGTATTGATGATAATATATAAATAATAATTAATAAAACAATATCTAGTAAATTATTTACAAACTAAAATATTTAATTTATTTAGATTTCTATATACATAAGTATGGGTGACCGGATCCTTTTAAAATTGTATATGATATCATAAATTGTTCGAAAAAAGTTTTGAAACTGACAATACACACGCTCACAGAGGACTTTCCTTACTTGTTTTTTAAATGTACTAATTGCATAATAATTATTAGCGTAAATCAAACTAAATTTTTACTGCAGTTTTAGTACATAAATAATACATTTAATTTGAGGGAAGGAGGGGTTAAACACCCAAACCTCTACCTGCCTACGCCACTCCTTGATATCTAATGCACAGCAGAGTAATTACCAATAATTGAAAGTTTCCTTTTGTTTGTTGCAAGATAAAAATATTACAAATCATAAAATTGGCTAATGCACACTTTAAAACCGGATTTTCCCTTTTTATTTCGTTCCAACGTTGGCACGATCATTGGTTCTATATTTTGGTATCTTTTAAAGTCATTCATTGTTATATATTATAATATATTTTAATACAATTCATTAATTTTATTAAATTAAACCCAGACGGCGTCTTAAATAGGCAATTTTGCTACACCATTATTAAGGTACCGTTTTCCCTTTAATATTGTTATTTGTTTTCTTATAAAACTAATAATTCATATTGAGTGGTCAGTTTATCAGATTCGTAGCAACTATGCACTTCAGCTTAGTCGTAACTGCGTAAGTATTTTTTTTTGTGTATACAGGGTGGCTTGTAGCCTGTAGGTCTATATAGGTCCATTACAGATGCATTAATAATAATATATAAATACACCAGAAATTAGATAAATAATAATTTTATGTTAGACGTAAAATACTGTTTTTATTATGATATATATATATATATATATATATTATTTATTAATTTATTATTTTAAGTTTAACCTTCGATTAAAGTTGTATTAGAGAATAACTAATTATATTATTATTTAATATTTCCATCTGAAATACTAGAAAGTAAAGTTCCTCCTAGATAAAACATAACTATTTTCCAAACCAAGATAAAAAATTTAAAAATATTAAGTAATATTGGAGTTGTCTGTGATCATATATGAAAAATACACATGATACATTTTTGTCAAACATCATTAAAAACTTTAGAACATAATTGACATTATATTTATTGAGACCAGTATTTTTAACTCTTAGTGGTTAAGTCCCACTAGTACCCTCCTAATTATTATGATAATGTTAGCGTATTAAGGTTAAAATGAATTAAGCCACCATGTGCTTATATTTTATGTTACGGACACAATGCCTTATTTTATATTTATAATACAATTACGTTTTTATATATCCCCATACAATTTTATTTTATAAAATATATGTGCATGAGTAATGATTGAGTATAAGAAAGGTGGAATAGCATTTTAACTATCATTTGAATACAATATTATATAATATATTACATTTAAAATCAATATTTTCATTATTGTTTGGCAATTAAGTAGGTACCGAAAAATGTTATCTAATAATTAAAAATTAATTAATATTTTATGAGTATAAAACAGTAGGTTTTCAACTATAGAATAACAAAATATAATAAATATACTGAATATATGAATATACACTTATTCATGTCACCTAAACGTTTCTATTATTACTTTAGTAATGAATTTGGTTGATTGAGTAAAATTAAATTAACATATAACAAAATTATATAACTTCATGTAAACTATATTTATATTAATAACAATAATTATACACGCAACGTCACACTCAGATAAACAAAATTAATGAGAAAATATGACGTAAATTCAATTTTGGTTTTAATTTAAAAAAAAAAAAACCGTTTTGTGATATTAATTTACGACGAATAACGTTAAATTTTTAACAATGGTGTTTCCCAGTA
This sequence comes from Nasonovia ribisnigri, assembly GCA_027563435.1. Lineage (NCBI taxonomy): Eukaryota > Metazoa > Arthropoda > Insecta > Hemiptera > Aphididae > Nasonovia > Nasonovia ribisnigri. Next base: position 48,097 of record JANEHU010001127.1, read on the forward strand.
ATTATAACGTTATTAAATTATTAATGTATAATTTATAGCTATAAAACCTTATTGTTTTAGTCATTCACGGTTAAATAGAAGAGTATTTGTGAATGTGATGTTAATATTTACGATATTTATATTTTAGAAAATATACCTTAAAAACCTCTAGAGTATAAATATCAAGCGATAAATTCATAATTTATTATAAGAATTAAGTATTAACTATGTGGTTACACGAAATTTCAATTCACCAATCACAATTCATATATTTTATAAAATTAAAACAAATCATGATGCAATTATTACACATATACAATGGACGCCGCTTATAAGACTCACTTTGATGGACCAGCGCAAACCAAATGAATCTTATAGGCTAAGTGGAAAAAAAAAACAAAAATTTTAATTACATAATTATGAATTTTATTTTACTAACATATTTTGCTTTTATTTAAATCTACTTTAATACATATTACCATATTACTTATTAGTGAATAAATGATAAAATTATGGTTAAAAAATTTAAAATTATATTGTTATAAAAATTATTACATATTAATAAAAACATAATTAATTATGTATCGATTCTGAATTACGATAGCTGTGCCAGTTACTTGAGAGTGTATTTATACCTCAAACTAAAATACAATTATTTAGATAGACGTAAAATGCGTTCAAATTTGTTGTGCATACACACATTATAAAGCATGAATTGAAACCAGTAATAATCAACAAAAATATGTCAATTTTGAAGACCAATTTATTTCTAAATTTTACCAAAAAAAGTTTCTTTCCCAACAATTTTTTTACGAAATTTGAGTCTTATAACCGAATTTCTATAACATACTTGGATACGTCCGAACACTTCAAGACGATTTTTAGTCTAATAAGCGACTGAATCTTATATCCATGCGTCTTATAAGCGATGTCCACTGTACCACGTTATTCTAAGAACTATAATTGCAGATAAATGTATTCTTATAATAAAATATAGGTAATTTTTTCTTTTAAACAATAATAATATAATTTAAAAAATATTATTTACAAAATTTAAGATAATGATCTTCAATATCGCCATGATTTACGTCACTCTCATATAAACGTATTGTGAACTATTAACTTACGAGTTTTAAATTATTATTTATATTTTTTATTTTATTACCTATGTAAAGCCAAATATTTATTTAAAAGTATTATATATAATTATTAAATATTGAAGTAATAGTATTCTCTTTAACAAATATGCATTTTAAGTTTATATGAGTATTATGTCTATTTCCATCATTTTATTTAAATACGAAGAGCATATAAATGAAATAACAATTTATTTGATATTCAATATTTATTAAATTATTCAGCTTCTGATGAAAAAGTTAAAAATATACAGAGTTGCATTTTTGATCAAGAATTTATACTAATTTTACAAATATCGTCAATTGATCATTTTTTAATACAGTGGTATCTTAAATACTATTTAAAACCAATGTATGCATAAAATATATTGTGTTTATCAGTTAATGGTAGGTAGGTGCATATTATATAGAATTTGTAATATTTAAATATCAGTATTTCTAATTTCATATGAATATCAGAAATTAGCTGATTATTATTCAAGTATCTAAATAGGGATAATGATCTTTGGAAAAACTGTATCTATTTACAAAAATTAATTGTAACTTTTTAATTTTGAAGAAATGCAAAATTGTGCAATCTCGAGTACCTAATACAAATCTATATTGTAAACGCTGTTTTAATAATTGTTATTTCTTTATATTGATTTATTAGTGATCATTTTAAATATATAATTACTATGAAAATTATTAGTTATCACTAGTTAAGCTACATTAATTTTTGCCTGAATATATCCGAAGAAATATCCGGAAGAATCCATGTTCATACTTTGCACGTATGTTATAGTAACAGTTACGGACCCGCCGCAAGTTCAGTTATTTTCAAGGGACGAAATTGAATAATGTGTATTATATATAATTGTTTTTGTAGACGATAATAATCATGCCAACTATAGGTTTTTGGGGGAAAAAAAAAAAAAACATGTATATAATAATATTATTGTTGATGAACACAATATTATCTTATACATATAATATACGTATGCGTTTTCCGAGATTATAGTAAGCGCGTGGACTATTTACATTATTTACAAACACACGCATATATACACATAATATGTATATATATTATGTATAATGTGAACGTACTAAAATTATATATATATATATACATATATGTGTGTGTGTGAGTATGTGTGCATAATAGGTATATAAACAATCGTCCTGTAACCAGCCGCTGCCTCAGTAGCAGCCGGTACAAGCAATATAATATATATAAACATAATATACATATATACATATTAGGGGAAAAAATCGATAAGTCGACACACACACACACACACACGTCCGTACGCACGTACGCACAGAGAGACAAGCACGCCGAGGAGCAAAGACTGGGCAAATGGAAATATTCGAAGAAAATCCTGTAGCGAAGAGAATTCACGCGGTAGCCGCGGAGAGGGAGAGAGAGACGTAGAAAATATATTACATATGCGTGTGTGTGTGTGTGTGTGTGTGTGTGTGTGTGTGTGTGTGTGTGTGTGTGTGCGTGTGTGTGTACTCACAAACGCACACGTATGCACACACAATAAAAGCGAACCCCACACACACACACTGGCAAATTATAATATACGCGTATAATATATATATATGTATATATATATGTAAGCACGGCGGGACGGCAGTAAAAGAAAGGGGTAGGCAGCGGCGGCGGCGGCGACGTAAGGGATTTTAAGCCTGGGGGTTATTACAAATGGCGGCGGCGGCGCTCGGGCGCGGCAGAAAGAAAACGGAAAACGTTGAGAAAATATAGATCCGTATGGCGCGAGCGGAGCGGGGTCGCTGACTGTGTGTGTGTGTGTGCGGGTGTGTGTGCGCTCGCAAACAGGAAACGGCGGAGCGGTACGCTGTGTTTGAACTACTTTTCGTAGCGAAACTCCTCCACTCGCCGCGGTCCCGGGAATAAGTAAAAGAGGAAAAAGCAATTAAAATCGGTCGCTCCCCATTGGTCGGAAATGTTTTCCACTGTGCGTCCGTGTGTGCGTGTGCGCGCTCGCGAATGCCGTTTCGTTTGCCCGAGGAGGAATCAAGATTTTAAAACCGCCAAACACCCCCCCCCCCCCTCCAGCCCCAGCTCCTCACCCCTTCCGAGGATTTGTCTTCGGTCGGTATAGATATTTTAATAATGCACGCGCTGTCCTCCGCCGGTGTTTTTCAAATCCGTTCCACACATTCACATAATAATTCGATTTACGCGGCCACCGCGGAATATTATATTATACACCCGACCCGCGCACGTTACCCTTATAACAACACGCATATTATATATTTTAAACGCAAACCATTCATCGCGTACGATATAAATGAGTATTAACGCGACTGAAAAATATTATAATATTAAATCGACAATTCGGAATATAACATTATATGGCTGACGTGTATTATACGACACGGTCGTATCACCCTCGCGGGTCGGCCGTCTTCGCGCGCGCCACAGCCACCCTAGTCCCTTCATCACGCTTATTAATAATTAATATTAATATAAATGTTCACCTGCAATCGTGCAGCCAGTTACCGGTGTATGAGGAGGAAATCACGACCATCCACCCCCCCCCCCCACAAAAACGCATCGATCACGACCACAACGGCGTTATAATAATATTATTATACACGTATGCATGCAACTCGGCATAAATGATATTATTATTTACGGTTACGGTCGGTATGGTAAGAAGGGTGTCTGAATCACTATTTATATAATATTTGAATCAGGTAAATGGAAGACCTCCGGTATACGATAAACAGTTATAAAATTATTCAATCATTGCATTATATTGACACTTACAACCCTATAATATATATATTTACTTATTATATTGTGTCATATAAACAAAAAAATTACATTCCCTTTCAATATTTTGGTTAATTTGAAATTGGGAATTCGTTACTCCCCTGCTACAATCGTGAAATCTAAAGATATTATATCGATTAACTGTATAACTATTATTATATTTAATTCGTGCATGTGAAGAGTGTAGGTACTTATGTATAAGACAGATTATTATCTACGATTCGAGATTGAAACGCAACATATTTATATATTGTGTGAAATAGAAATGTGTCCCGAAGAAATACAATTACTTTTTAGTTCTTTATTATCATCGTCTTAGTGAAAAACGTAATTATTACGATTTTTTTTTATGAAATAATGTACTAGATTTTTACGGTGTGGTAGTGTGTATAGTTCGGTTTTTTTATAATATAGAAAATAATATTCACAATTTAGTTTTATCACAGGAAAATGTATTGACATAAGAAATCAAACAAAGCAATGAAGATGCTGAAGTTTACAAAATTGTTCTTAAAGAATAATTCAAGTATATACTAATTTATTACTAATTAGTAAATTAAATAAATATTTGAAAATACACAATTATTTTATTTAAATCAAAAATTCATAAATAATATTTTGCTTGGATAACATTAAATTTATCAGTTGATTAAATTTCGCACACAATTTTAAATTGCATAAATTGTTAATTGTTATAACTTAATTATTCACTAAATATACAAAAAAAACCTTAATGCGTTTATTATTAAAAACAGGACAAAATGTAACTCATTACCTAATTCTGTTCTTAAATCAAATATCTATATAAATATAGCATAATACTATATATAAACAAATGATAAAATACTGTTTTATAATTAAGTCTAATATACTGTAGCTAGATAAATAACTAGTGATTAATATTTATATCAAAAATCTCATATTTTTATATTTTTTAAATTACAAATTATAATATATATATTTCACGACTCCTTACTGAGCACTACTTAATTATATGTAAATGGTAAACAATTAGGTAACCTAATATATTTAAAGTTGACTTTATATCACAAATACATTGGTTGAAATCTGTTGAAAAATACAGGTATTTTGCCTAGTGCGTATTTATATATTTATACAATTGACGTTTTATACTAAACATTTAAATAAAGCACTGAAACATTTTTTTTATTCTGGAATTGCATTCATTCAAACAAATAAGACAGTGAAAATGTTCCCAAAATCCATACAGAAATCGCTGATAATAAGTATCAAAATTGGTAAACATTTTAAATGTTGAACAATTTGAATTCTTGTTTAAATAAACAGTTCTTTATGATCTAATGATTCTAATGCATACTATAACTTATTATTCAAGTAATAATACAATAATTCAATAATTACACATACAAGGCCACATACTAGTGTAATATGTTTTGAAATATCGGATAAAATGTCAGAAATATATGTAGAGATAGAGAATAAAGTATAATTTATTTTATTAAAAATAAGTATGGATTTAAGAGAAAACGAATATTTTCTATCATCACAAAATTACAAATACAGTATTACAAAGATTTGTATTTTCATAAATATTATACTATAAGAAGATTTTTAAAATAATTTATAAGTTAACAATAAAACTGAATTTTTTAAATTTTAGTTATAGCTCTTGCTAAGGCTGATCTAAAAATAAAATAGTGAATAAATTTAAACTATTTTGTTAAATATTTAACACAACATATTGGGTTACATAACAACGGTGAGTTATTCACCATGACTCACGACGAAAAGCTTGTTAGATGTAAACTAAGAAGTATTATATAGAATGAGATGGATGTCTTCTGGCGTGACACGGGTAATTATGGTAAGAAATGAGTTTTAGAGGGTGTGTAGGAATGGTCCCTATATTGGTGATTAAGCAGGAGAGATTATATTGAGATGGTTTAGACGTATTCAAAATAGGAAAGGAGCACTGGGGAGTTGAAAGGGTGTTTGGAATAGACATGAAAGGAAACCCGAGAAGAAATTAATAGGAATAATCAATATTATGATGTAGAGAAATGGGGAGTGGCAAGATGGAGTACAAGATTAATGGACGAGGAGTAAAAGAGAAACGGCAATCAAAAGTTCAGGAGAAAAAAACGACCATGTCACCTATCTTCGTTGAAATCGTTACAGTGCAAGTATAAATATGTAATGAATTTTAACTAAGAGAACTTAATATAAACATAATTTTGAAGTATGTTGAATATATAATTATTATTTACATTGTTCATTATATTTTATTAAATTGACCACAACTTTCAATGCGAATTATACCACGAAGAAATGTAATGAAAACAATATTAATAGTTATACACCATACTAACGTTTTATTGTACTATATTTAAAACAACTAGATATAATTATTAGAGTGATAGTTATTCAGCAATATAATATTGTCCTAAATTTCTGTGTTTTATTACTTTAATTGTGTTAAAAACTATGCTGCGTGCATTATAGATGTATTACTTACATCAATGTAAAAAGTATAACCCACAAAATATGTATTGCACCAAACCTGCAATTGGCCAGTCGTAATAATAAAATAATAAATGTGAGGAAGATTAGTTTCACTTGGTTTATAATGGAGGATACGTTTTGAAGAAAAAAACTAAATCACGATAGCCTTCCCTCGTATACACGTAAATTAGTAAAAAACCACAAACCTAAACCACAACTTTCAATATTTTATGATTTCCACCCCAACATGATCCGATGGCTCTCGTTTTCCCAATTAGATGGTTGGGACGAGGGAGGGGGGGGGGTGAAAACGTACATAACGAAACGCGTGTAAGTGCGTCACGGTGGTAACAATATAATAACAATCGGGGAATGAAAAGGAAATGGACGTGATGGTAGGGGTGTTGTCGGGGGTGGCGTAGGCACCGACGAAGCTGTAGGTACAGGTGCTCGTAATTACTGTCGGCACCGTGCGCACCGCGCTTTAACGCATTGTCGGCAAAAGGGTTTTTCCGGGCGCACCGCGTAATTGCGCGCGACAGGCGCAAACGGAATAAGAAAATGTAATTTGGGCTTCGCACCTCCACACACCTCGCCCGCCTCCACGCCCGACACACAACCAAGACCTGCGTTTCAATACGTGCGGGACCTTCGAAAAAGACGTGGTGGGTGGGCTACGGGGTACGAGCGGAAAACCGAGAGAGCGGCTCGTCAACTAATTAGCTAGTAGTTCTAAGTTTTAATAATAATTAAAAGCCACGCGGCAAACTATTGGAGAAGCGAACGAGTGCTGGCGACGATGAAGGTGGAGAGCGCACGCTCGCGACCCCCTCCACCGTTTAATTATAATGTACACGCGCACACACACACATACATATATATATAGATACATACACAAGACTTTGAAGCGAATAAACTTTATAGTCGTATAAATATATAATATAGTTATTTGAAGTGACACTTTTATTTTTGCGATGTACATCTGTACAGTGGTTGGATAAAATCATCTCACAGCCTGCTGCAAATACACGTATTTGTTTTTTAAAAAATTGTAACACCATTTCAGACATTTCAGTCGGTCATCGCAAGAGTCACACGTACCTATATGCACAATACGTCATTTTCAACGAAAAATACCTTACCGGTACAATTAACGAAATACCCGACTCTACTACCTATATACTTGATACTCTGATAGGCAGCAGCTTGGAATTGTATACAGTCACAAATAATGTAAACATATATAGGCATATATAAATGTCGTATAGTTTTGAATGTTGTGATGAGTCCTGCCTTTGATGGAGTTTGTTGAAATATTGAATATATTACAGTATTGCAGTACTTGTGTTATTGCAATACGTTTCGTTTTATCAATCTACATACCTACTTATGATATTTAAAAAAAAACTAACTTTTTGTTTTCTGTCAAGTAGGTATGAAGTACACATTCCAAACATTTTAGACTTAAGTGGTGTACAATTATACTATCGATACAATAAATTATACTATACAGAGCTTAAGACGTCACGCCAACGTTTTCTTCGATTATATTATTATACAAGTTTACGCGTGAACGAGTCGGATTCGATAACGCGTCCTCGGAGGACCGCGGTGGCGCAAAAGGACTGCGTAGCAACAACAACAACAACGCAACAACAACAACACGCACCGTCTTCTTATCTGTGGTACCGAGCTCGTTTAAATTATTGGCGGCCGTTATGTTCTTGGACCGCGATAAGAATATCCTCCGGGGTATAGTTACACGAATGAAACATTAACCGAACTATTCTATATTTTAATCCTCTGCTCCCATATTATGTACACTCCTCCCACGATCACGGTTCACCTGTGATTTCAACCTACGCCGATTTCCTTTCCTCGCCGATAATGCCCGACCCCTAACCCGAAAATGTTTGATAACCAGCTACCATGTTTCCAACATCCCGCCGCCGTCACCGTCGACGACCCAAACGCGAGCAAACGAATTATTAAAAAAAAAAAAAAAACAATTTCAAAAGTATCCGAAACAACTCTGTGACCCAACGTCCGGGCGACGGAGTATCTCACGCTGTACGTGACCCCGCCTATAAATGTATACGACGTGGGCAACGGCGGCGTTATCCAAAACTTTTGGTCGGTTTAACGTAGACCGTAGTACTACGTGACGGAAATAAAAACGACTTTTTGATAACGCGATTACCGTGTTTTTCCTCTTCCCGAATCGTGTACGCCAGTTAACGACTCTTTCGCACACTCCGCCAACTTTTACAAACAAAATGTTTTATAATAATAATTAAATATATTATGATATTTCGTACAGAATATTTAACCACTGAACCGTTAATTTAGACCTTTAGTACAACAATTACGATACTTACGGGTAGTTATTTTAGCGAGACCGGTAGATATGTATAATAATATAATATATTGATATATCGTAATTGATAGGTATAGGATATCATAACCGTGTGCGCGATAAACATTCACCGGTACATTTGCACGAAATAAAATGCGTGTTCTTTACAACTTAACAAAAGGTTCTAAAATATTCAGACCAACATTATGAAGAGTGATATGATGTAATATAACAGCTCGAGTCACCGTAGCTGTTATGACATAAATTAAGGTGTCGTGAAAATATCAAATGGCTAATGTTTAAATATATTTCTCCGGCCGTTATTGTATTTCCAAAGTATACCATGCCATTTTGAGTTACAACATAGTGCATACATATTATATTTTGTAAAACAATTCCATTATAGAGACAAAAAGGCACGAACTGGCAGCACTGCTTAGCGCGGAGTGTGTTGCGCCCACCCGTAGGGAATAATATTGTCTCTAGGTAAAATACGAAGGCTGAGGATGCATACACTTTTTGGGTAACAGAGAAAAGCATATAACGTATACACATATATATATATTATATATATGTATACATTGTGACCGAATACCCCGTTTCTCGTTACAAGCCGCGGTGGCTACTACCGTTAAAAAGGGATTTAAAATCCCTTTTTCCAAAAAAACAATGGCCGGCGGAAAAATTAATATTTAATTTCCACCTCTTGTCCTGCCGAGGCGGTGCTCTCGAGAAAAACCGTACGGGTGTATGATATATAAAATAATATAACGCGTCCAATTACACCACTGCCGGTCGTGGGAATTCACTTTTTCATAACCTTCTCCGTCGTCCCGCGCCACGCGCCCCCAGAACCAGTGGTTAGGGTTGACTTATACAAAAATATCATATATTCAACGCACACTTTAGAAAAACATTGTGCCCGTGTTTTTGCAAAACGTATCCCGTCGCCCTTTTTTGGTGCGTATAAATATTGCCAGGACAAAAGTGCGCATTAATTTAAACGTATACAGAACAAACACACGCTCACTTACCCTCTTCTGAAAAATGTCCTCGGCAATTATACCATACACGGACAACAAGTCTAATGACAACCCCTTTTTGACTATCGTAAGACGTTATCTGCTCAGCTTTGCCGCATGAACTTCACTATAGTCATCCCACGGGACACCGACTCGATTTTCTATTTACTCGCTATATATACGTATAATATACCTAGGTACATGCGCTCAAAAGAAAAAAACGAATAACCATGTAATATTACATAGGAAGAGCAATTTAATGTGTTTTATTATTGAGTAAACGTTCAGAAGTATAATTTTTTGTTTGTTAAATAAAATATATATAAGTTGATTTGAATCGCAAAATAAACGCTTACCATAATAATAGATACTTTATAATATTACTTTGTTAGTAAAGACGATGCAAAAGTCGTTTACCCTCCAAAAAGCTACTTACCCTGAAACCAATCCTTTTTACTACATATTAGGTATACGTTACTGACCCGTCACCCATAGTCAGAACCCTATCCATTCTAACCAGCATAATAGAACATTAGTACATCGTATTGTATTCGATCTGTAATAATATAAACAAATGAATATACTATTTATAAGTTGTTTAAATGTTGATGATGTTGATATATTATATGCCTTATGTTTTTTGTTGTTTTTAATTATTATTATTATAGTTCCAGACTCCTTGAATTAGTTTATTTTGAATTTTGATTGTATAATAATTGTATAGTTGAAATGCATTTTAAATAATAAGAACATACATTTTATAAGATTCCGGAAACATGGTTCTGAATATCTGGTGGTGTTTTTTTTAAATACCACATGGACAAAAAGGAAAAGTCAAGATGAATGCACGAAGGTAGTAAGGTATTATGTTTAAGTACATTGTCATTTAATTAAACATTTTGTTAGGTATTTTTCTGTCAACATAATAAAATCAGTTTAGATGATGGCTACACAGACATTTGTTGTCTCTATCTTAAAAGTGTGTAACATAGCAAATTCACCCTCAGCAGATCACGTTTTTCGTTTTCCTAGTTTAAAACGAGAGTGAATCGACCTATTATATGAAACTTTAAGTAAGAACATTGTCTGTGTTTGTATATGTGTGTTTTTACGATAATTCAGTTTTTAAGTGAATAATAACAAGTCTATTTTTAATTTACGCTTTATTATTATAAAAGCAAAAATTGCCAAAAAATTGAACTATAAAAACTCACATACAAATATGGATGGTTTTTTTATCATCGAGTTTCATAATAGGTCGATTTACTCTAGTTTTAAGACTAATGGAGCTAAACGTGATCTGCTGGGCGTAAATTTGATACGCACTTGAAAGACGGAAACAACAAATGGCTGTGTGCAATAACTTCCTCTTAAAATAATATTTATATAATGATATACATAATTTTCAGACGTTTTAAAATATAATATCTACATTAATATAAACTATTTTACGTACACTTCATTTTCATTAAAAATATATGATATGGGTATGTATGATTTATATGCATACAGAATACTATTGTTTAAACAATTATTTCGTAAGTATCAGTGCTTATACTGTAATATTAAAATTAGCTCAGCTCGCTAATTAATAATTACATTTTTTATAATATGTTAGAACATTTAAATTCAAAATTAATTCATAAAACGTATACAAATTATGTCGATACAGTTTATAATGTATGTTCAACAATCCTTATAGTATTTAAGAACGTAGGTTTGATGTACTTGTACGCAACGAAATTATTCAAAATTAATAAATAAATATATTTTGTAATTTCAATAGATAACTGAAATCATTTTACAAATAATATAGACATATGTAATTTTTAAACTCTAATTGGCTTATATTTAAATTGTTTTATATAAATAAGTTCATATACCAATGAATGTTGATATGTACATCATTTCTACCATCTAGGTCTATAGTGAAATATACTCATGTATTATTATAAAATATAAATTCAAAATAATGACACCACTTTGCAAATAAAAAAAAAACAAAACAAATAAAGAGCAAAAGTCAGTAATAATCATGGCTTCTGGGATTAATTCTTCCCAAAGTCTTATCGTTTATTTGTAGTTTTTTCCAATGCTATAAGGGAAATTACTAAGAAAATTTTAAATTAAAATGTACCTACATTGTCTTAACATTGATTTCCATTCAAAGGTTACTTTTATAGCATCAAGAAACAACGAAATAATTATTTTTGTTGAGCATAATAATTACTACCTACCTATAGTCAATACATCATACTAGTAAACAATAGCGGTTTTAGTCTCTCCACCTTGAAAGCAAATGGAAATTAATTACGTTTACAATGTACGCCAGCCAAAAAGGTACGTCACTATATTATAATAAACCAATACGAAGACTGCAGCCATAAAATATAATATATATATATATATATCGTGGGTATACAGTAATAATATAGGTAATAATAATGTGTCGTATAGGTACACGTCGCTTCGTCTCTTACAGCGCCGGACAAGAGTGGGACGGCTTTTAAAGGACCACGTTAAATTCCCGGGCCGCACATATTATACGCATAATGTACGCTACGCACGTGCGTAAGGATCCCTTCTATACCAGCGACTTTCTTTCGGCCGAGTGAAAAAGAGAGACGACGACGACGTGCGTGCGGAGAAGAAGAGTTCAAACGTCGTCTCAGCCGCCGTCTACTCGCGTATATATTATAATAATTATGTGATAAAATTACCCGGGCCGAAAGAGAGCGGGATAAGAGTAGGAATCGGGAGAGGAGAAAACGAGGGTGGTCCGGGCTCGTGTGCGTCTTGTTGTCGGGCACGATAAGGGACGCGAAGCGGCGCAGAGGCAAGCGGGGAAGAGAACTCGCAGCATAATATATATATACACTGAAACCCGGCAGCAGTTTTAAACTCGTATATACCACTTCGCCGCACCCTAAGCCGAATGAATAATGGCGGCAGCGGCGGCCCGGGGGTAAAGAATCCCCTATTTTCTTTGCGCCGCCCCCTCGCGCGCGCCACGGATTCTTTGGCGGCCGAAAAGGGTGGCGCGGGTGGTGGCAAACTATACATTCTTGGTGCTCGCAACCCCCCCGCTGCTGCTGCTGCTGCTGCACTCGCCCGCCACTATATATTATACTTCCATGCCGACACGCCGCTCTAACCCTTTTTGCGCGAGAAACATTTTAAAGGCATCTTTGCCGTTATCGGTGTGCAGTATCGTCGTCGTGCACGCGACACGGCTCGACTACCATAGATACACACACACACAAACACACAAACACACAAACACACAAACACACAAACACATTATATGTATATATATTGTGCACTGTACGCAGTGAGCGCGAATGGAGGTTGGCTCGTCGCGGGGGACCCGTATGAATTACGGCCGTAAGGTTATAAACCGTGCCAAGAAATCCTATTAAGTATAATATGAAATACTTCGACCACGCCGCTGCCGTTTCCGTGCGTATATATATATATATTCATATTACACTGTGTGTCTGTGTCCGTGTGTGCGTATAGGAATTTGACGATAACAATATTCCCGAGCTCTTTGCTATGGGTACCGTATTATTACTATTATTATTATTATTATTATTACCGTCGTGTCGTAAGCACCACAATAAGAATTGCGTACATAATATATCTATAAGGTTTTACCTGGCTGAGGAATGCGCGCTTCTTCCTATCCGCCCGCAAAACCTGCGTATTCATTTTTGTTATCGTTACGCTAAACACAATACCTACGGGCTACGAGATGCAGGCGTGACAGGGTTGAACAAATAAAAGTATTTTCAAAACACTTATTAACTGGGTATACATATTAATATACAAGGTATCCGAAATGTTATAGAAATATTATAATAAAATAAATAAGAATCGTTCACAGGTTGAACGGACATTTAGAACTAACGATACAGTAGGTATGTAGTTGCCTCCGTGTACTACAGTACTGCACTGCCTATAATATAATGTATCCCATACTACTAAATCTTCTGATTTTAAATTGTATTACCTATGAGATCGTTTATAATGTTTTTATTCTAATGATATATTTAAAAAAATGTATTTTCTTCATAAATAGATATTTAAAATTAAATTGTAATTGTATAATATAAAAGTTACATCAGCGCGTGCATGGTTTTAATTTAAACCATTTGTGAATCCTATTTTTCATACTTCATATTTAATACTAATAGAAAAAATTGGGTTATAGGTTAGATTTATAGAAAAATATAACACTAGTAAATAATAATACGTGAACACTGTAGTTAATGGTAAATAATGGTACATCGATATAATACATGAGATTATATTGATATCAATATTATTCTGATCATTAAGATATTGATCTTTTTAAATAATTGTTTATTTATAATAATATCAGAATAAATATCGTATCTTATTAATTTACATAATATACATATTTTATAGGTATAATAAAAAAAAATTATAACCTTTTTTATGATTAATAATCAAGTCAAACGTTATAAAATAATAAAACAGTTATATTATAGAAAGTAAAAGAAACGAGTAAAGTTTATTCTAGTTTAAATTTACTACATAAAATCCCGAGGGCAATGCTAAAACTACTCACACAAGTTTTTATTTCATTATTGATACAGTATACATTATTAGTTAGCTTTTAAATGTACAGTATTTTATGTAAGTATAAGGTAGATTTCCAAATAAACATTTTTATTAATTAATAAATTAATTTTTATGTAATATACTTATTTACTTATGAAAGGAAGACACAAAATGTTTCAAGAAGCGCATTAAAAAAGATTGAAAACCGAAAAACTAGAATTCAATAGATTTTTTAGACGTGGTAAGACAGATGTATAGACAAGCGTAAAATCAAAACAGATGAAATGTCAGCAATGTAATTTAACCGAGTTCTACTAAGAATCACTTTTAGAATACAATAGTTATATTAGGTAATAATATTTACGATACTATCATTATCCTTTAATTTTTATAATTATTGCACATAATATAATTAAGAACATAATATTATGAACCTGCGATTATAATTTTTAAGGATCTGTAGGTATGATTAAATTTTCAGGTCTTTCAACTTTGATTTTAATTTATTATTATTTATTTATTATTGTATTTGTGTGATTATCGAAAATCCATGTGAATAGTAAATATTCATTACCAACAATATTAATGTCTTAGATATTATTATTATGGTTATGATTTATTAATGAATTCGTTAATTGTCATTTGATTATTTTTCAATATTCGTATCGATGTAATAAATTACAAAATGAAAAATATATTTTAGGTGTATTTTGTCTATAGTAAATTTTTTCCAATTCTCTTTTTAGAACTTCAAAAACTATCAGTTCCATATTAAAAATGTTTCTACTTGAAAGTTGAATTATGAAATCTCATATTTTATCTGTAAGTTTTACTATAGTGCTTATAAGCATATTATTTATGAAGCAAAAGCTACGGAAAAGCTGAGGATAAAAATCAAGTGGAAATAATTTTTTAATAAAGTAAATTCGTTGTGATTCAGTTTCAAAATAATTTTAATATATAACAACTTCATATTATTACGTATTAGATATAATATGTGAAACAATTTAAAAAAAATTGAACCATTTTTCGGTCAAGAGGTATATTACTTTTAAAGAATTAAATTTTTATAGGTATATTTACAACATTTGTATTTTTATTATTTACGAACATTAACAAGTAAAATTGTGGTATGTATATACAAAAAAATCTTTAGAATCATTAATCAAAAATATGTTTACTATAATATGATTTGTTTTATAGTTAAAATATATTACATTTTCGATTTAAACAACTTATTTTTTCACCATAATTTAATAGTAAAATAGGTTGGAAGTGAACATTTCATTTTTATCATTTAGTCGTAAAGTCTGAATTTTCGAATTGACGGTATTTTTTCTTCTGCATTTATAAAACTCCGGTTATTCTTCCCTCGTAATTTCGTGGATTTTTCCAAACACCCGAATTGTTATTAGCCATAGAAGTTCGACAGCGATCACACTGAAAGGGTACATTTTTATAGGTGGTATTTTTATCATGTATGGACAGTATAGATTTTCAGCGGTTATTTTCAATCTATTTGAGCAACCCATAAAGTAGTGGCCGAAAAGCGTTATAGACTTAAGGTGAATTAGGTGTATCGCACGTAAATTATTCGAATTACGGATTCCCATTGACAGTAAAATATAGCATAGACAATACTATACAAATTGATGTAACATCACGTTACTAAATTCTTCACTGGCCCTATAAATTAATGGAGAGATTCAAATTATATGAACTATTGAGATTAGGTAATTTCATATTGAAAAAGTGTCGGAAAATTGTTTCCGTTATATCTGTTCCACAAGTGCTTTATGTGAGAATATTATTATGATGTATTTAATTGTTATTAGTCAAAGTCAAAATGTATTATTGCAGTGCAAAAATGGATTCATATTTGTGTAGAATGGGACGCATTTCTAATTAAACAGAAATCAATTGTTTTGCTGACATTGACTCTCTGCAGCATAATCTAACAATGAGAAAAATTTGACGTGTTGTCATACGCTGTAGGTACTAGGTACATCCGTCAGGAGTAACTGTGTGTAGGAAGTGGTAGAAACGTAACTGAATTTGGATGAGAGTATGAGCGGGGATTCTCGTAAATGGACAAAGCATGTAGTAGAAAGTCTGTTGAAAGTCGAAGGGAAAAACTATACGTACATATGAAACGACGTCGGTGCCGGTGGTGGTAAGGAAAGGAAACGAAGGGATCTTGCTGGCGGGGAGGTGTGGCTGTGGCGGTGGTCCGGGTCGATAGATAATTTATGCGATGTCTGTAAGAGGGTTCGGGGGGGGGGGGGGGTGCGTCCGCGACGAGGAGACGAGACGAGACGAGACGCGGTGGTGTGGCAGAGAACGCCCTCGGAGCCGGGGCAAAAGGAGGCAAAAATGGAACGTCGGGAGAGCGGCGGCGGCAGCAGCAGAGCAAAGGAAAATGTTGACGAGAAAACTTTTGTATGAATAATGAAGCCCGCTTGCTGCAAGTCGAAGGGTTTTTCGGACAGGCGGCGGCGGCGGTGGAGATGGTGGTGGTGGACGACGACGACGGCCGGGGGTTAGATAGCAGCGGCAGGCAGGCACAATGGCTGAACCCCGGGAAAAGAGGGCGAACTTTAGTTTTGACGTGCAATCCTCTCTCTCCTCCACGCACGCACACACGCACACACGTATACATATTATACACACTTGTGTGTGTGCGTGTACCATTACTCTCTCTCTCTTATATAATATCATATAAGCGTATGATAAACGTACGCGTGTGCGTATTTTTGTGTGCGTATGCATATACACACGTTGAAAGGAAGCATTATTCGCGCGCACACACACACACACACACACACACACACACACACACACACACACACACACACACACACACGCACACACACGCACGCGTGCGTAAACACCATTATACTTATATACAAGACGTATGCGGGGCAAAAGACGAACGCCGGAGCTGTGCTGGTGATAAAACGACGGCGGCGTTGACGAAGAAGGCGAAATATAAAGAGGACGCGTCGCAATAATAAAGTTTCCCGAGCCGATTTATTATAATATGTACTGCAGCTCACGCGCCGCCACCGGAAAGACGACGCGGCCTGGGCGGCGAACGTTAACGCCGGCGACTAGACGACGCGTTTGATTATCGTACCGAGAAATCGTTTTTACGCACTCGCGTGCGCGTTTAAAGATTTACGGCATTAAACGAACGGGGGGGTGGGGGAGGTTGTCGTCTAGGGTTTGTCGAGTACACAGTGAAATATTATAATACGAAAAAAAAAAATAAAACGGAATCGTTCGATACATCGAAAACTCGCATCGACTCGCATTTCCATGACAGGTACGACGGACGGATCGGAAATCCGGAACAAATTAGCGTGATAATCGATTAGCGGGAGACGAACGTACGAAACTTGGAAAAAAAATATCAGATACTTACGGTTTTTAACGGCCGTTCCGGGATCGCGACGTGACCAAGGCTGTATCGGCGGTCGTACTGTGGTGTCTGAAATCCGAGTGAACGGCGAGAACCGATATACGATAATTTACATCGGAAAAAAAAGGGGTTCGATCGGGTTTTGCCGAAGGGCCGATACCGGTCGTTCCTGTCAATCCAGTTTTATATTATTATTATTCTATTTTTTTTTTTTTTTTTTTTTTATCGCATGCCGTTCCCGGGACATCGAAAGGCTATCGAACTAGTTTTATCGATTGTAACACGTTTATATTGTATTGTGTTCGTGGGTTTCCACTGTGGGACCGGAATTACTCGTTCCGCGGCTGGACATCTGGTCCCCTATTTTTGACCGTCGACGGTCTTCGAACCCTGAGGGAAAAACCTTTGTGGCCAAAATTTAGAGAAATACACATATATGCACAAAGTAATGGTACAAAAACAATATACGCTGCGTCGTCGGATCGACGAAAGCCCAGAGGCAAATTCGCACAGGATACCCCACGGTCTTCGGATACGCCTATCTACTTTGTCCTTTGCTCTCATTATTGGCTATCGGCAATGTAATGGTATTTGTATATATTTTTTCGAAATTAAAACAATTTGTAATATTAATACTTATTTAATATAATAAAATATGTTTAAATTATTATATAATATATTATAAATTAATATTTTACCGTTAAAATTAAAATGTTGTTTTAGATTTTTTTTTTCATAATCAAAAATAATAATTTTTTATGTTTTAGAAATATTTTTGTTTTACTTGATATAAAATTTGTTACATAAAACAATAAAAAATTAATAATCTGAAGTAACATTGTAAAATACTGTAACAGTTTAATAAAACCATAGTAATAATAATATAATGTAAAATTTAGTAGCACTAAATAGTTTTGAATCAGTATGAAAAATCAAATACATTGTTACAAATAATATGTTTACACTATCAAACAACATTTTTCATAAAAGTATAATAGTACCTATACGTAAAAAAAATGAACTAAATTAAATAAGACCTTAATAACCATAATTATTACAGTATATAAATATTTTATAAAAATTTAATAGAACTTACTAGAAAGAAACTAAACTAATAAAAAAAAAAGCGTATCCAATAACTATAGAACATTTTATAAAATATATTTAAAAATAATTAACTTAACATGGGGCTGACCTGTTATGATCATTAATATGTTTGGGCACAGATAAATATAAAATTCTATTTTTGAATAATTTTTGTAGGTATTTTATTAATTTTTCTGAGGACCGTAAATTAATAATATAAAAAGTGAAGTGTCCGCGAACATATTAAACTAGGTACCTAGTTATTTTTAAACAAATATATTATTTATAATTAGGTAATATTTACATATCTTATTCCTAAATTTAAATTATGGTAATACCTAAGTAATAACTAATTTTTATTATATTTATGTAATTAAGTTATAACTTACTATTTAATATTAAAACATTTTTAGTGTATTGTATTTCTTAGATCAGTAAATACCCTTCAATGAACTGTACACACATCGTCCAATATATCTTTACTGCCCGGTAATGAACCTTTGATACACAATATTGTATTCAAATAATAACGGAAATGTTAAAATGTTGTGAAATTTAAAATAAATTATTAGAAATTCAATAATATTTACATTGTGTAATACAAACGTACAACAAAAACTAATAACGATCAGTGCGACACTGACATCGATGGTTTTGAAAATTTGTTTGGTATCGTGGATCTGTGATAGTTTTCGTTTTAATACTGTTATAGTAATTACCAATATTCTACAACTGCACTCATTTTAGAAAATAAATATAAATATTAAAATAAACTTTGAGTTTAGAACCTATCTCAAAGTGATATTGTTTAAATTTAAACACCTCAAACTGAACTAAACTTTTATTATTTTATTTGATCCCAAACAAACAAAATACATTAAATATTATATTAAACCCAAACCGAACTTTAAAATTTTTTTATAAAAACTCAAGTTATATTATGTCTAAAAATACGAAAAAATATTAATTCATCCTAAAAATTATTCAATTTTTATTTTTATTTTTCTTCGTCAAATTATTAGTATATATATATAATAATATAGATGTGGGATGTCTGAACCTAACTAAATTGGGCAATTTGTTTGGTTTGAAAATTTAGAACTTTCAGTTCGATTTTTAACAGATTGTAAAATTACTTAAAGAAATAATTGGTAGTAAATAACTGTTACAATATATTATAATGACTAATTTAGAAATCTAAGGTGAACTATTGAAATCTATAATAATTAATAAATTTATTATTGATAGAACTTAAATTGAATTGAATTTAACGAGACAGTAGCTTATTGCGGCGTGCGCAAGATGTACGAACAAGACGAACAAAATATAATATGCTCGAGACGACTGATCGACCACATACGTCGTATACCTATCTAGATACCGACGACATCTGTGCGGATCGTACCTACCTACCCCTCGTCGTATTCGTAATATATAATATATATGAGCAAATTACACTGTAAAGTGGAATCTTCTTTGAACATTTCTATAATTCGTCGACAACACTTGCAGTGTACTTGCCCCGAGTTCTACACGTACGAATTGTTATTCGATTACACAAAACATCTGTACGAGTTGATAGGTATATAGCTAGGTACCTACCTGCTAGCTATAGGCTATACCGCGCTCATTATATTTTAATTTGGAAGCGTATATCTGTACGAGTCGTATTTATACTTTTCCACTTAACAGCCAATGCTCATTAGGGAAGCCGAAATCCAAATGACGCGTTTGTCTGTGCGTTCTCTGTAATAGATGAAAGCACAAACATAATATAAACACATTGTCACCGGCTACCTGCAATATCTCCAGATATCCATCGAAAACTGGTGACAACTCTTGGGACGGATCGCCCCATCACAGGCTCAACAGTGGCACACGAAACCACGTTAATTGGCATTTAGTTGCCTTTTAACTCTCTATAAATTTATCATCTTCGTAAGCGTGCGTCTTGTCAATCAAGCATAATATATATTATTATGTTTGTGTCGACGGCTGTCAGTCACCGTTATCAGCACATGTGTGATGTGTAACAAAATATAATACAATAAATACAATATATATCTAATACATACAAATAATTATTAAGCATATATATATATATACAAGATAAAGATATTATTGATGTCACACCCATCTTAAGTCGTGTATAGTGTTGTAATAGTGTGCATACGTCATAGATGTTTTTAAACCATCTACAAAGAAAATTTTTTGAAAATTAAAACTAAAACCATTGATTATATTGAATAGTATTATTTTATAATCAATGCTAGAACAATTTAATGATCATGTTCGTGTTCTAATGCAAATAATGCATTTTAAATCAATAAAAATACTTGAAAACGATTTTCTACTTTTATTCACGATATTAACGCCACTTATTTTAATATTATAGTGTGGTATAGGCTGTTATGTATAGAAATATATATGTATATATCATATAGTTAGTTATACGGTTATTTTTGTACAGGTGTCAAGCATAGATATTTAAATACCACACTATACAGTATATAAAAAGCGGGAAAATGGGCAACAAAAACGGTCGGATGTACTTACATTAGGTGTCTAGAGAAGTCAATGTAATGGATGTGTTAAATTTGAATTTAATGATATAAAATCATTGTTTACGAAAACCGATTCTGAGCTAAGACGGTCTGTCAGTCTATATTACTAATTATACTATATGATACTATTGTGATTAAAGTAATTTCTTTTACTATTAGAGGCATTACTATTACAACAGGTTAAATTAATTTTTTCCAAAAAAATTTATTTGAAAATGTCATTGTGTGTTTTAAAAGTACTACCCTGAATTTTTGAATTTGACCTTTTAAAAGTACCAACTATATTTAATTTACCAACAAAATATATTCTGAAGTTGAAAATCAAAGCATTATATTGTATACTTGAAAAATATTTTCAGATAGAAAAGAAAAAACACACATATTTGTAAAATCAATCCACTCTGAATCTAAAATCGTAGATATAAGTCTCATATGATAAAAATAAAAATGGTTAAGGACGAACAGTGTTCATAGTATTCTCATATTAAGTGTAATTATTGTAAACATTAAAATATTTACACCGTTGTCATAAGCAACGCATTTGAAGCTTATAATAGACGGTTAAACAGTAAACGACCCACATGGAAATAATTAAAATAACAAAAATAAAAATAAAAATAAATTATAACAGAATAATATATACATCTTTGGTTTTTAAACATTTGTATAATGGCCGTAACTGGTCCCAGGGGTCCAGATGCTTCCCCAACATTTTTTAAAAGTAGAACAATGTTAACTGTGAATATTGTTTATTGACTATACTAGTGTATTGATAATTATTTTTGTAACGAGAATAAAGAGTTTTACAATTTAAATGTAAATAAATAATGAGTGTCCAGTACCTATTTATATTTTTAAAAAAATTGGACCCTTGAAATGTTTTTTTAAGTAATGGACTTGATTAGTATAAACTACTGAATTATAATATTCTAACGTTTGACTGTTATAAGTTATAAATCATAGCTTACGTAAATAATCATATAGACACAAGTACACGTAACCGTTCACACTTAAACTGCATCACAGTGTCATGTAAACAATTATAGATAATTAAATGTAAAATATAATATAATAATGTTTTATTCGTCTTATACACAAACCACATACACGTCGGCTCATCTTTATTATAATTTACCTATCATAATATAATTAATAATTCATATAGTGTTACTAGTAAAATACTAGTTTCCAATAAACAATCATCACTTAACATCATATTAAAAATAAAAATAGTAGTCAAATTATGTTTAAAAAGTTTTTGTAGGAAACATTTAAGTGTACATTTTTCGTCGTTAACAGAACTGAAGGTGCAAAGATTTCAAACTAAAAGTCTGAATTTCACACAATATTAGTAGGTATGTATAAATATATTATTGCACTTTAATTTGTTAGATGCGAATATATAATAATATATATTTAAACTTTTATTACCTTACAAGAAAAGCGAATACAAAAAGAATTAAATTTAAAAAAAAAATAATAATTAACTCCCAATTTAATCCTATTAAACGTATTAGATTGTTTCTTTGCAAACGGGACAAATAAACCTTTTGTGGTTGTTGACAAATTTAATTTCTACCAGCGAGAGTTATGATATATACGTATCAAAAGGAAAAAAAAACGACCCAAGTGCATATTTGTGTAGGTAAATGGTCGGAAAAAATTAACTTGTAAAAATATCAGCCTCAGATAAAAAGGGTAAACAAGCAAATAAAAAAAAAAACCACTGGCACGCGCTCGGAACCCCATTCATTGCACGGAGTGGCGAAGGGGAAAACTGGTGAAAAAAACTTTATGGCGACCTTTTTTTCAGTCTGTTGACACTGTCACTTAGCACAGGGATTTACACGGTAAAACGTTTATTTTTTAATAAAGATAAAAAAGGATAATGGTTTTTTTTTGTTTGGAGAGGATTTTCTTTATCAAACGTCCAACTCGTTCTTTTCTACATGTACATTAAGTACCTCCCACCACTTTGTGTTATCTTCTACCAAATACCTACCACCAAATAATTGCAAACAATTTCTCATTAAGTTTGACTTATTGAAAATCCATATTTGTTCGTTCTATGATTTTTAATTTTTTTTTAGCCAACTTTGTCAAATTTAAATTAGATAATAGGTCAATTACCAAACTCAATTAAATGTTACTAAACACAAAATTGGAACTTCTTAGCGCACATTTTTGCCATGTCGTACGTTTGTAAGACGGAGACAATACACGTGGGCGTGAATTATCACATTAAATATTAATTTTAGGTTTGTATATTTGTACTGTTTATAATATTTTATATATTCTAAATTTAGTTGTCTACTAGTCAGTGATAATATCACCTAATTTTTTTCTCCATCATGATTTATTAAACAATGTTAACTTATATAAAACATACAAAATTGTATTCGTATGTGTTATAATATTATTATGTATTCCGAAATCTATCAGACTATAGGTAGTTGTTCGTAATATATACCTATCTAGCTTATATAATTATTTTTAATTAATTTGAAAATATTGTATGGAATTTTGAAATCGATCGGAAAAAGTGGTGAGACTACAATATGAAGTATACCCCCCTCCCATCACTACTGATTTAAATAGTGATTTCTTCAAAGCTGCATAATTTTCAATTATTTGGTAGTACTTTGAAGTCATATGACAATGTGTACACGAAGGAGGGGGAGATATTGTTCTCCATATTTTCAGCGTATATTTAATGAAAATTAACTATCTGAATATAAAATTTAATAATACCTGTTTCTTAATATAGTGTCACCACTGATCAGTGATCTCACTAGTCACTACTCACTTAAAATTAAATGAGACTAATTTGTTTATATAGTTCAAAATTCATCAATATGAGTTCATCCTGGTATTTGCATATATCTATTTTAGCGTTATTCAGTCACTGTCAACATACTAATTAAATGCATATTATAATGGAAATATAATTTTCATTAACATTTAAAAATAGTTTTTTTTTTTATTATTCAAAATATTATTTTACTCGTGAGCCTGTTAAATTGTATTGAATTAATCAAAAATTTATATTTTTTAGTAATTTATACGGTTTTATATCTTTACATTCTCTTGGGAAGATATGACTTTAGAACGAGTACAACTTTAAAAACTGCATAGCAATTATTTTTTTCAAACTTATTTTTTGGTGAGTTATAAAAAATGAAATACAAATAGATATGCATAATTTTGTATTACACATACTAATGTAAGTGTGATTTTGACACTAGGCTTGTAACCGTATTATCATGCTTCATTACAGGAAAACATGTTAATAAGTCTGAAGAGAGATACTAACTACATAATATTATGATATTCTTAGATTTATTTTCACCACAATGACACGTCGCGCGCCCTTTGAAATATTGTTATGCGATTGTGTATAATGATTGCAAACGAGAGACTGGTCTTTCAGTGCTTGCAGATGGCTGGGCGATGTAAAGTTTCGCCGCTGAAGTATAATATACTATATACTAATTTCCGGGAGGGTAGGTAGTTTCTTCTGCAGGGCCGAGCAACGTTATCTATTTAGGTCTTCTTGGTATAACTCCATCTACTGGCGTCTAACGGCGGCAATCTGTACCATGTTTATATATTTTTTGTGTACGCATGTATGTATGTATGTACAACGTGCGTATACACTATACTGTGTGTATGTTATGATTGGGAGGTACTTTGAAACCAGAGCTACTAGAATTTCAAAATCGCACCGCCATGACAAATAGCTCCCTTATGGGACGACTATCGCCGTCATCGTTGCCGTTGCGCGTTCATAAACTTCTCTCGCCAGTGCTCGAGCAATTAATTACCGTGTTTTGTACGTGTATATATATATAATATATATATTTATATAATATATTGTAGTAAGGTGTATTCGAGTAAGTTGCCCTGCTGGCGGCGGCGGCAGCATCGGCTACGCAGTTTGGTCTTACAAAAAATTAATAACGATTATGATAATAAATCTCCTATAATATTTCTTCACATAACATACACAATATACATAATATTATATTACTACTCAGTGAATCTATTGACAGTCAGCACTCGTTCCTATTGTGAAAAGTAAGCGTTAACATTATTAAAGCAGGATATTTTTCTGCGGATTCCGATGTACAAAAATCGTATGGTGGCATATTAGTTAGATAAAAGTTAGTTAGAAATTGTAATATAATTTTGGAATGTTTGAGATGTTGAGATGTGTTCCTGACGCGTGGAGGCTATTATAATATACTGCCTGTTTAGGGATAAGTCATTTTCGTCTCAAACGATAATTTAATATCACAATGACCACCACACTTTTCACAACTAGGATCAAATTAATTAAGATAAATATCTAGTCGATATTTAATAAATATTTTTAATTTAATAATCGGTCAAAACCACTCTATCATTAGCATGGATCTACAAATTCAAATTCAAATTCAAATTCAAATTCAAATGTACAGTTATAATTAATTAAAAAAAATTTCACAGTTTTAGACGGGCAAACATTCAAATTTGATACATTTTCAAATGGTAATGTGTCACGTTGGAAGTGTAGTAAAAAAGATGTAAAAGTTAACATCGGTGATAGTTGATAAGCTGTTAGATGCAAGTTATTTAAATACCTTTATCAATATAGGACGTAATTTTAATATTCAGTTAGTAAGATGTACACGGTATGTAGGTACACCGTGCGTGGCTGTGTACAAAGGTACGCATATTTACATGCATAAATGAGTGTTTTAGTTTTAAGCGTTCACTCTAGTCATAAATTTTCTTGACGAACTTCACTATAACACGCGAGAAGTACGCATACATATCGAACATATACAATATATTGAACAAATTAGTCAAGTTTTATGAATGGCCTCAGGTAATGGAACACACACGGCCGCGGTGGTGGCAAAGAAAGCGAATAGTCTTCCACTCGTGGTCTCGTCACTTTACCATGTAATGCGTGTTATAGTATATTAGAAGAGTTGTTGCGAATTAGTTTTCGACGAAGTCTTGCTGAATCGTAGCGAGCGTTTCCTCTTTAAAAATGCATTTATTATTATCATCAACGCGAATACGTACGCTGTACAGTGTATACGAGCAAATTAATATTTCAAAAATGATCAATTATATAATTAACGTTTATAAACGATAATCGACTGACGTTATATTCATTAATATTAAAATATACTACTTTGTATCTAGTATTAACCATGGTTTTACGGGCCAGCAGATTTCTCGTTTAATGCTTAGCGTGTGCCATTGCAGAATGCAATGGTACACGCGGGGGGAGGAGCTAACGAGCTGATTATTATTATTATTTTTTTTTTTTTAAATATTTATCAAGCTTCAACTGTTTAGTCATCTAGTAAGCAAGGACGTAAATTCATAAACGTTTTAACGGATTAGCTAAGCCTACATAAACAAACAATGGGACAGTGGGCACTGCTCTGCTGTACAGTCGACTGATAACTGTAATGGATGTTCTTAATAAGAATTCAATGATACCTATATGATATCATTGTATACATTGAAGACAACGTGTTATCTTAAGTTATTTAATTTAATCTTAATATTGCTTTTATTAGTTATACCGTTTAAGAAATAATACTTTTACAAAAATATTGTGCTTGCATAACTATTTATATAAAATAATCAGTAATTTTTTCTGTGACAGTACTAGATACTTCTATAAAAGGCTTTATATTCAATTTTCAGGACTTAGCTGTACAAAAATGAACATTTTATAAATGTTCAACTATAAATTAATTGTTCATGTAAGTTTTTAAGCGTTTTGTCGAACGATTAATTTTATAAATTTTATTAGTTTTTTTTTTAACTATTGTCAATATACAATTTTTTAGTCTATCAAAAAACTTGAAAATATAATACGACATTCTTCGTAAGTTTATGCTAGTGGAAATTTAAAAAAAAGTTGAGCGTAAATCCACATTTTTTTTAAGAGCTTCTGAAGTTAAAATGTTAACAATTGCATCAAAATTACGAAAATTGGTAAAATTAATATAAGCTACTGTTGTACCTACTAGCCAAATAGTAAAACAAATTACCTCAATCATAATAATATCATCGAAATATTATATACTGAGTAATAATATATAGGCTGACAGAATCGCTCAGAATCGTTTTTAGTAAATAATATCAATGAATAAAAATTTAACACCATCCATAACAGCGACCCACTTGTAACCTACTTTCCTACAGCAGAACGATACCCAAGTACCCACTTTTTTAAAACAAGATTACATTT
The DNA here is from genome assembly GCA_027563435.1 of Nasonovia ribisnigri. NCBI lineage: Eukaryota > Metazoa > Arthropoda > Insecta > Hemiptera > Aphididae > Nasonovia > Nasonovia ribisnigri. The sequence continues at coordinate 75,779 of JANEHU010001127.1, forward strand.
TTAACAAATTTTCATTTTTTTTACGATTTTTTTTTAAAAAAAATACTAAAAATTTTAAATTTTTACCTCCCAAAAGTACCAATTATATCCAATTTTCTACTAAAAACCCCCATCGTAGTTGATTATCAGAGCATTTTTTCCACTAGAAAAGTTGAAGAGTTGGAGTTGTTCAAAATCTTTCAATTACCTCACCTAAACGTTTGAAATTATTAGACTGGACGAAATAAAATAAAATTTTAACTATACATTTTCAAGCCCACCCCCCCCCCCCCCCCACCAATTGGAAAATCCTGTCACTGTCACATTGTATAAGACGGTTATTAGTTGTAGATGGTAGATTTAAAAATAATAATATTCCATAAATTATTACATAGGTACTATCGATTTATTTTGTATTATCGAAGTATTTTCAATTATAATGCAACCCCTACATTATAATCATTCATTCGGTATGGAAATTTGCAGATGGTACACATAGTTTCAATTGTATTTTACCCTATCAATAAAATCCCCTGTCTGTTAATACAGGTTTGTCGAGTTCGGCACCAAATATATCCACGTGCTCAGAATTGATTATAGGTACATACATGAATAGGGATAATATATTATGTGCATACAATATATGCATTCTAACACCGGTGAAAGAACTGGTTTTCGCAATAAACGGACAACGCCACCCTTTATGAAATGATCAAATGTACACTTTTAGCGTGCATTGGATTAAAATATATATTTATCTATATATTTTAGTAAAGTTGTTGTTGGTTTCTTATTTATTAGATAAAATAATTCTTTCATAATTTTCTGTTCTATTCCTCTTATTTGCTCTCAAATTTTTCTTAGTTAATTTTTTTAAATCAGACAATCCCGTCGATATGTTTGGTCATTTTAGTTAGATATTTTTTATATTTCAGGTCAACATTTTTTTGTGTTACTTTTTTTAAAAAAGAATAATTTACTTTATTTTTTTAAGACTGTTCTAATTATTTCTGTATTGAAGTATTTTATTCACACGATAACGGGCAATGAACATATTCTATGCAAATGTGTTGTTATATTTTGTGACATTGACTTTTAAACAAAATGCTAAAAACCGTAATGACACTATTAAAGTTCAAAAATATAAATTTGTTTTTAAAATGATTAAATACAACAAAACGATAAATATATAATAAGAACCAATTATTTTTTTTGTGAATAAAAAATACCCCAATTTTAATTTTGATCAATTGTAGCTATATTAATTTACTTTCAGTTTACAATGCACTAATACAGTACCTGCTAGTGTGTTTTACTTTACAAAACTTTTTATCATATGAACACAATAAAATTATATATGAATTATAATATTATAACATCAGGGGCGCCATTTAGGTTAATGCGGGTTATACCTAAATTGGGTGCCTAATTTTACCACGACTGGATAATTGGTCAACCTTAATTTTATGTTAATGGCATTTATATCAAAAATTAATGTAGCTCATATAATAAAATAAATAGAAAACATTATTATGTATTAACTATTGAGTATTGGAATAGTTAATTTTTAAATTAGATGCATATTATTTAAATATTGCTTTGTGGGCAAGGTCTTTATACATACAAAAAGTAGCCTCTCAATAACTATTATATTTTAATTAGACGAAGAAGTCAATGCAAATATGGGGTCTATGTATGGTATTGTTATAAATTTATTTTGTATTCCATGTAAAAATCGGAATGACGTCCCAACATGTAAAACTTCCTGTTTCTCTGTTGGTGTAGAAGTTTGGCCCACCTCAAAATGTTTGCAGTCTTATATATATAAAGCTGATATTGCGCCCTTACATAAAATGTTTATTAGTAGGTATGTTATTTGTATAACCGAGAGTGCAATTCGCCTTTAAGCAGAAAGCTTTAATATTTTCCTTTAAAGTATTTTATTTATTAAACAATATAATAAATTATGTCAAGATATTAGTTGGGTTTCTTAACTGTTATACAAGAAGCCAATTAGTAATTGTATAACATTTCAGTTAAATTTTTACAATATTCTATATTCATCACTTAAAAATATAGAAAGAGCATTATAAAATACTAAAGAAACCTCTATTATAGCGTTATATTGTAATTATATGTTGAATGTAGCAAAGTTTTCTGTAAAATCTTAACATATTTCTATAGATAATCAATTATCACGTATTAGTTCTATAGAATTATTCATAAATCATAATAAAATATTAAATGGATACTAAAAAAAGACCTTAAAAGATCATAAATGTATGTCATATTTATGGCTCTCCACGTGTCACCATTTATTTGACCACTGTCGATTTGTATTATTTATTTGGAGATTTTAAATCTTTTATTTTTAAAAAGCCGACACAAAATGAAATAGTTGCTGAAAATTATTACTTACAAAATATTTTAAAATATTTTATATATCAACATTGATAATCATTAGAAATCTATTTTATAACAAATATAACTAACATATATGAATAGGATAAGTATCTAGGTATAAATAAAAACAAAAATCCCTAATAATAAACTACTAACTTGTATATTGTTACTGACTTATAATATTGTAAAACAAAAATATTAAATGAATTTGTTCAATTCATTAATTCGATATCCCAAATCCTCCATCTCAACCACACATTTCTAGTACAAAGAAGCGTGCATTGCTCAGTAAATATTGCCCAAAAAAATATTACAGAAATACAGAAATATTTACAAAAGATATAATGGTAATCAATAAAATTGATATACTTATTTTCTCGAATAGGTAATGTGAAAATTAACAACGATTAATAATAATGTGCATTGTACCTATTTGAATTTTCACCAAATATTTATCTTAGCTTTTTCTATAGGCTTTTTGTTTTGTTTTTTTTATAGTAATTTGAAGTTTTCCACTTAGAAATTAAATAAAAATAGATGTCAATAAATAATAATAACTCATTATTAATAAGTATCCTTAGAAACAGTGAATGATACACTGTCTCCACGACTCCACCTGTTTTTTATATGTAATGATTTATCATTTAATTAAAGTTAAGCACATCCATTACAATAACCTACTCATAATCATGTATAATACACAGGTACGCTCAAAATCTACAACTATAAAGCAGAGCGACTTCCTCAGTTTTTTTTTTATTTAGATAAACTTCGGCATCTTGGCCATTGTATTAAAATTATTTTCTTTAACTTTTTTTATTTTACTATAGTAATTATAATATGATATGCAGCTTGTTTACGTATATCATTATTATATTATTGCATTACATACATCTAGCAAAATACAGAGGCATTACTAAACATGTACTTGAAGACGTTACTAAAACGTAACTATACATTTAGATATAGACATTCGATGCCAACTGAAGGCCCCAAGTACCTATATTATAAGTGCTAAGAATATTGCTAATACTCAACTACGGTGAATTTTTGTTTTGGATAATTCGTTTAGTAAATATAATACGTTGGGAGATACCTACAGATTTACTATTTACAAGTAATGCATATGCCATGTACAATAATAATATGTAATTATATTATGTAAACGTTTACTGTTTATCGCTTAAACGTTAGGTGTATAATAATATGAACTAAGTGTGTTCGGTGATGTTCACGGAAACACTATCGGGTAGATTAAATTCTAAGGACCATCAATAAAATTAAGACGCACAACGACCGCTGACATATTTTAATCACAGTTTACCAACACCACGTATCCAAAATTCAATAAATATGAATATTTAATATATGCATAAACAAGCTCACATCACACACACACACACACACACACACACACACACACACACACGCAAAACGTAATATGCGTCCACACACACATATTATATTCTATTATTACAATTTACATTACATGCATATTCTATTAGAACAATAGATCGTGTGATCATTATTTCATTTTTGTAAATGTGTTTTGTTTACTGTAAATGGTTCAGCAGACTATTTTTTTGAAAATGTTCATTTATCTAAATTGATATTCGAATTTATATATTATTATATACAATATTAACTACTACCAACGAAAATAATGGTCCATAATTATTATTTATTGTTGAATAATGGACCATGATAATACATAGGCTTAAAGGGGCTATGATAATTTTAAAAGTAGATAGGTATAGTTATATAAATGTTAATTTATTTAAACTTAATAATACATTCATAAAAATTGTCAGATTATAATTCAAAGTACTCGTCTAAAAATGTTATATCTATTTTAGTATTTTATATTTTTTATGAATACTTATATAATACATATTATTTAAGATTATTATATTTAGTACCTATATATAAACAGTAAACCAGAAATAGCTCTTTTGAATTGAAATTTAGACGAGTACATAAATATTTTCAAAAAATTATCTGTTTAAAAATGTAGACTAAAAAAGGTTGATATTTATTTGAAAAAGTAGTTTATATTATTCCTTACATAGTAAAAAAAAATCTTATAAAAGGAACATAAAATGAAGTATGCTTGATGAATGCCTGTAGCCTGTTGTTTGTATATTTATAAATTGTTTTAGGATATTAATATTATTAGGTCCTACGAAAGTCAATATAATATTCATGTGTGATATTCGGTTTGAATATTAAATATGTGGATAGGTCGTTTAGACAAAATAACTTTTTTATTAATCTACCAAATACTCTTATGAAAACATTATTTTCCATCAAAAATATATTAGAAATTTATGGAGGTATTGAAATGTTTATATATAAATAATATAATATAGCTATTATTATTATGTTATAAAACTATTACCTATAATAGTGTGAAAAGTGTGATCAACTATGAATACTATATCATGTACATAATATTATACGCACTTGAACACTTGTGTTTGTTGCAACCTTAGATTAATTAATTAAACCTTTTGCGTACTAAGATATTACTATAATATTATAACTACTTTATCGGCCACACAGTTAATTTTTGTATTTACCAAAATATGAAAAAAAATGTCAAAACAAATTGTTTCTGTTTTTAGTTTCCAACACGAAATTAAATGCTGTCGTAGTTTCTGTATTCAACGCGTAGCATTTTTGTTTTTTCGAAACAGTTTATCCCCCTTTGTAGTAGACCTTTTATAGGGTTCTCCGGCAGATGGCAGTAAATTACCCTTAGAATTTATTTATCATGAATAACGTAGGTACCACAAAACTATTGTAGGATTTAGTATTTTCTTACTTATGGGTACATAATTACATATTATTTACATAGTACCTACGTTTGTGTTATGTATATCTATATACCTATTATATTATTTTAATCTTTTATCACAATGAAATGACAATATAACAGTAAGACTTCGATCAACTCGATACATAATAAATTATAATAATATATATTTTTTTATCACGTTAGATATAAAACAATTCGACGAACTGATATGTTGTAATTAAAAATAACAATAAATTCCTAAGATTTCGGCAGGTTAATCAATGATGATGAATAAACGAATAAAAGGTGTAATGCTTACGCGTATGAATCGCAACACTTCGCACGAGACGGCCTTCTGATGGAATTGGTACTTCGCACTCGGGTCCAAGAGATCTTGTGCATTACTCGCACGTCTATAAATAGTGGTTTGACGATTATGCTGATCGATGTGTATTCATAATGTCGACGAACTACTCGTTTGTGCTGGTTGTGATGTCCCCATCATTTACGGTTGTTTATTAATTATTATTGTAATTGATTACATAATTATGTCGGTATTACGACAGATAATTGGAAAATTGGAATTAAAAATTCTGAAGCTAGACCGTTAATTGTAATAAATCATAAACTGATAGTTCATCAATTCTTTATGAATCTACTTACAAACATAACATGCATACAATTAAAACATTAGATGCTGAATATAGCTAGTTATTATAAGGTATTTTGTTGGTTCACGTACATTTAGAGTACTTACTAGAATAACTGTTGGTCAAATACTATTAAATTGTGTTGTATGATTATATTGCCTCACACAGACAAAAAACGATCAATGTCCGAAATTTGAACATAACCCGGTAGATTGAAAATATCAGTCGGTAAAATATAAATTTCAACGATACTAACACTATTAAACTAAACCATATTATTATAATCTATTGATTTTTAGATTTATATTTATTTAATGATACTAGCAATGGCATAATGCATTAGGTACTGAGCAAGAAAGTTATTATTCTTATAAATTATGTATAAATGTTTTTTAAACACTTCTTCTTATATGCATTTTCTAATTTCAAAATTTTAAACTTCAAAAACACTCTTAAAACACTTTACTGTTCCCTCGACAAATTTATAGTTGAATATGCATCTGTAATTTGGGACCCACATGCCGTTTATGACCGGCATAATATTATGATTGAACAAGTCCATAGATATGTTTTCAATGTGCCTCCTCGGTTAAACATACCTACCTAATAATTTATTAGTAATAATAGTATAACATAACCGTCCTATAACAACCAATCAAAAAATTGGTCTGTTTAATACAATCTTATAGTAGGTATACCAGCTTTATAGATCGGCTGATCGTTGCCTTGGAACAAAGTATGTTCTATTTATTTCCAAGCTCTTTTCTAACTATTATTACTTAACTTATTCCTAAAACTTTATTTATTTTCCTTGCTAAATGAAGTTGGCTGAGTATTCCAACATAGGCGTATATCGCTAGAAAAACGACTGCTTCTTATTCTTATATTCACTTCTAACTATCTGTATAATTTTCAATCCATTTATTTATTTTATTGTTATAGATTATGAATATTAATATTAAGTAAAATTATGATTAAAAAAATAAGACATGGTCAAACAAGATATTAAGTTTAATAAAAATTAGGTGGTAATGTTAACTTTCAATGATTGTGATGAACTCCAACGGTTTATAAAAATTGATCTTATACTAACTTGTTATTATGTATTTGATTATAAAATTAAGTTTGTCCAGTCTTGAGTACCTATTACACATGCCTATACAATAATTTATATTATATCACAATGCGTAGGTACATAGGAAACGCTTAGGGCCATGAACATTTTTAGACGAACGTAACATTTTCAAACGTTTAAATAAAATAATATAGGTAAAGTCGTACTAACTTCGAACTCGACGTTTGATTGCACGACCATTGCATTATAATTTATATTATAGACAGACGTATTAGATCGGTACGCGAAAACATCGAATTTTTTACCCATCGCCCTCGCGGAGTGAGTTACCGTAAAACAAAACAACAGCTTAGTATAATAAAACAATTATGTTAATACACTACGCCATTATTAAACTTATTTACAGACACGACGTGGTGAAGTCCAAACACTCGATCGAGCACGGTGTTATATAATTATTGTAATACGCGAGTCGTCTCACTCGAACCCGTTTCGGGGTAGGCTTTAACTCGTATGTTTCAGTATTATAATATAGTTTGTACTTGTGCCTGTATTATACTTGTACGTAATATAAAGTAATGCGGTCGCGGCTGCAGTCGGTCGACTTCGGAGTGTTAACCATATTATTATGTCGTTAACGAGTCGGATCACACGCCGCGAAGAAAACCTATCGGGAAAACACGGTCGGCATATGTTGTTATATTGTTATCATCATCGTTGTTATTGTTGTTATTATTATAATATAATGACCGTACGAGCGGTATATACGCGGTTAAACTCGCGTGCGGTGCATAAGTCGTCTGGCCGCGTGCGTGCGGTGTTTATATTGGTGGCGGAAAAGTTCATATTATAGTGTGTACGATGTATATTATATACTGCTGTGCACATACAAGTATTACGTTTACACAATATAACTATATAAGTATACATATTATATTGCACGGGTATAACGCGGCGGCGGAGCGGAAAGAAGTTTGCCCGCCGAACAGAGTGTGACAAAATTTTCCAAGTAGAACCGTACGTACGGTATTAATCCGCCGGCGACAACTCCTATTATTATTATTATGATTATGATTATGATTATTATTATTATTATTATTATTATTATTATTATTATTATCATCATCGTCGTCGTCAACATTATTGTTGTTTGTCGAAAAGAATCTTTTACGTACGTGTGAAATAACGGCTCGTATAACGTGGCGCTGACAGAACCAGAAATTGGTAAACTTCGGCGTCGCGTGTGTCATTGTCCGAATGAGATTATTAACGGGAAAGCACGTACCGTACCTCTGTACCCACTCTGCGCGAACAAAAACTTGAACCGGTAAAAAGAGCGTAAAAAATCGTCCGAGCCGAAACCGGAGAAAAGTTTACGCAATATTATAATATATATACGTTGCGGTTGACTGAATCAAGTTTTTGTCGATTACATTATATTTTCCACTGTCAATAATGTAATATATTTCACACGTAAGTAGGTAGGTACCTATATATAAAGTTAATACTTTCAAAATAAATTGCGATCGAGTCGAACGCCACTTGAAAATATATTTTCTTCCGATTTACGCTCGCGTTTCTCGCAGTTCACGAGAGTGCCTATATTATATTATAGTCTACGTACACATAAAACGTATACATACATGGCGTATAACCTGTGGCAGAAAACACGTCTCATAATAACGTTCTAAATTATTATACGTTTCCCGGAAAAGCACAAAAGTATAGAAATGGGAAATTTTAACTTTATATCCGCCGCCACACCTTGCGGGCGGACGAGCGCGCCGCTGTCAGAGAAAAGCGTTCGTTGCGATTCCTTTATTTTTCGCACCACCACACACGCACAGTGTAGGTACCTCCTCTATGGTGGAGAAACTTTTCCAGGTGTTCGGTTAAAAATCCAATAACCCGACGACCGATGACATATTGTTTGTGCAGTATGTCACTGCAAAGCACCTCGTCGTTATTCAATGCATTCGATTCGTAGTGAGGTCCTACTGCAGTCTAATATCAAACTGTGCTTGTCGGTTAATTTGTATGATTGTATGTAATACAAACCTACGTATACCCCCGACCCCGTGTAATATAATATATCGGAAAATTGGAAAATACCAAAACCGCGATTGGTTAATATGTTATTGTTCATAGGAAAATAACTAGTTGTTATGCAAGCTTAATAGTCAATACAGAATATTGATGAGAGTTAATATAATATTAGGTGACTATATGAAGGGAATCATTGAGTTTAAACAAATCATATAGGTAGCGCAAGCTAGGAATATATTTTTGTATTTATAAATAAAAAATAAAAACAAATCTTTGAACATTATGAATATTGTTTGTGTATTTACGGTATATCTAGCTTATATTAGTTATTTCATTTTACAGAATGTTTTGTATCATTATCGAGTAGCACATTGAATTATCTTTGTGTATGAAATAATATGAATACCAACCTGTGACTTTTAGAAAAATGTCCTTAATATTTTATATAAGCTGCTCATCTTATTTGTCGTTATAGTTGTCATTTTCGTATACTATAATTTAAGTGTTTTACATAGTTTAATAACTTCGTAAAACGATGAATCAAATGAACAAAATAATTATTACAGCCAAAATTGATTGTATAGTGAAATCTCATATCGTTGGATATATTAATACTTTTGAGAATTTATGCCGTAAAGTATTATTACTTTGTTTTAGTTTACAATGATAGGTAGGTACACTACAAGTCTTAATGCCACTTATTGATGAATACAATAATATAGTATATATTAATAATTATAAATATATATTTATGTATATTATGACGTATAATATTGTATATGCATTATAATATAGTGGCATCGGAAAAATAGGAGTAGAATGGACAATTGTAGCTTATGTTTTAAAAATTAACCATCCTTCTCAAGACTACGTAAGGTTTATTATAATTTAGTTCAAGGTAAGATTGATACTAATAGTTTAATAAACAGGGTCACATTTCATATAATATCTACCTAGGTGGCTAAGTGTGAGTTTCGCAAAATATATTATATTTAAAATCAGAGCTCTAAAACTAAGTACTGATGTAATGACACTAATAATTGTCAAATGATTTTGTTAAGAGGGGAGGGGAGATATGGCTGATTTTTTAACAAGCACTATTGATTATTAAAAATATAATTTATGGTTGTCACTTGTCAGGTCTTAAACATTAAAAATATTGTTTCTTTTTTAAAATTATATGTATAATACCTATAAATACCACTTTTTATTTTGTCATTCATATATGATAAACACTATATTCAGAATTCACTGATATTAAAATATATTCATATGATATTTGTTTAAAAATACCGTCAATCGTAGACATTTTAAATAAATAAATATACTATACATGTTTGTACGTTGATTCTTACGATATTTTAATTTTTAACTGAGTTAAGAGTATTTTAAATTTTAATATTTTACAAAACTTGCTTGTAAATTAAAACATTGTAGAAATAATATAAATTATGTACAATTGTCCGTATAGACATATACAGCGCAACGAATACTAATATTATTTGGATGATAAGATACGAATGTAAAATATAAACATATATAGGTATAGGCGAGTAGACCACCTTCGAAGACTTTTTTGTTTATTATGTTTTTATCGCTTGAAAAAAAATCTACATGCACACGTTCGACTTAATTAAACTTTTAATGTCTCCACGACTAACTTTTTCCTCGTGCCCGTTAATTACAAAAAGTTAATATCGCGTGGTTAGGGGAAAGATAAAAAAAAAATCCACACACACTATACGCTGCTGAATATATATATATATATACATTCGTGCATGGTACGAATAAAAAACGGAAGGACACTTTCGAAACAGAAAAGCCGTTTTTTCCCCAACACTCTTGCGATAAGGGACTTTGGGGACATCGTTAAAAACTACACCAAAACATAATAGCGCATGTTTTTTTTACGTCGGAAGAAGACTCGGGCTACGCGTGTACGCAAACGGCACGCCTATACCACTTGTAACTTATACATACCCTTAACCGCGGGTGTCATCAAGAGCATATTGTAAACCTTTTTTTACCCCTATGGTGTCCGGTATTTTTTAACGTGTTATTTTCGTGTTAAAATCTTTTTTAACCTTTTTGCGGTAAAAGCATTTTGTTTTCATACCACCACAGCACCACAATATTTGAATAATATCGTCGTTTAAGTATATTTGTACATAATAGTTTGCGGACCCGGTTACTGCGATCACATAATATATTGTTTTTTTTTTATTATAACTATATTGTTTACTTTGTAAAAAAAAATATAACTAGGTACACTTATGTAGGAATAGGTAGGTAATAAAAATATCACGAATATAAAATAACATCATCATAATAAACCTATATATTTTAATTTTTAAACTAATATAGAAATACTTAGCAATATCATATTATTAAAGCACGTATAATATTATACTGTATAAAATATCGCATATTTTCATTAGAGGATACATTTTTGTAAGAAGAATTTATTTACGAGTTGTATTTAAACGCTAAAAATAAGTTAGGAATTCGAAATATGTTCAAAGAACGGTCGTTGATCAGTTTGATAAAAGCTCGAAATCCTACAAAGATTTTCGAGTAGTAATAGAAAATTCCGATATGGTTATAATGCACATTTCATTTATGGACTGAGCAGATAAATCTACAATATTCAAAATCTTTTGCCTTTAAAATAGTCTAGTCTTGGGAATTTAGTTCGGTTACTATTGATTTCTATCCTTTTTAATCATTATCCATCTGCGAATACGTACCATCAATGCACCTACTATGTTTAAAGTATCCGAGCATAGTTCGTGTTATTTTTATTTTATAGCTAAAATACTTATAATTTTATAACTTGATCAATTCAAATTATAACAAAACTAAATAATTGTTATACAATTGGTGTACATATATATAATTATTGTATGGTTTTATTTTATATACCTAAGTATATAAGTATATAACTATACTATTGTAAACCCTGGACATTATCTTCATAAGAATACTTCAATATATTTGAAATGCTTCCTTCAATTTGCTTCATGCATGTTGTACAAATAACCACGCGAGCTACCAGTGGCGTACCCAGGAGGGGGGGGGGCTAAGGGAACTAGTGACACCGGCTTGAGCGTACACTCAGAGCACATTTGTGAATGAATGCAAACACCATCATCCAACGCCGATCCACGAATGCATGTATAGTGTATACTGTTTAGGTACATAACATAGTTAATACTATTCGATTTGTATCAGATTATATTATGCGAACTGCATGCACTATAAAAAAAAGATAAATAATACTTAATAACGGTATGAACTTATTGATTTTAATTACATACATGATAATATAAGTTGTTAGTTATTTTTTATAATACATAGTACAATATGAGCCTTATTTACGAAACTAATTTACAAAAATACCAATTCTATGATGAAACATTTATAGAATATGTGCATTGTATACGTCGCAGAGCAAAGGGTCTTTAAAGTTTAAATATTATGAAGCGGCGGTTGAATTGCATTTGAAAAACCATTGTGAACGGGGTTCGGTTACATGCAGGAAGAAATAATTATATCGTTAAAAATGGTTTGGGCTTCTATTAGTTTCGTTACAGTTTTCGTTAGTTTAATTATTTTACACTGCGACAAAACTCTATAAATAAAACATTTGAAATCCTAATTAAACTCTCAATTTCTAGAGTAGCTACCTATGTGCGATTTGATGAATTTATTTACCGGTCCGACACTTGTTCGTATAACGCACGTGACTGTAAGGATAACGGGCCAAGCCAGTCAGTCGTATGTGATCAATAATCAGCAAACGAATCAAATTACCCTTGATGCATTGTTGTGCATTCGATTCTCGTCTTGACGTGAATATAAATCAAACGCGAGTGATCGGCATTTGAAAGGCTTTTATTGAAAAACTACGGCACGCAGTTTGGACCATACTCCCCGCCGGCGACCATATACCAGATAGGTACCTATATTATATAGGTATATCACAATCAATGATAGAATTATACATTCACCTATATCTCGAGTACGCTGCAAAAAAGGTCATCGATACACATCAACAATTGGATTTTGTTTGCGCATTGTGTTTTTTGACGATATGTAATTAAAACGCCAACGGCGCGCCGCGTCGGCGATATTAATCAAAAAACGGTGGTTTGACGTTTTCAATTCATTATGTGCCGCTTGTGTGTCTACACACACACACACACACACACACACAGCTAGCACACACAAATATAGGTAAATATATATATATATTATATTTTATGTATGTGTACATTATATATATATAGCGGGTCGTGTAATTATTAATGTGCCGCCGCCAAATAGAAGAATCGCGCGACCAAAAAGTGGCAAAAACTGAGTGGCGTCACGCCCCCCCCCCTCAACCACCCTTCACACACCTCCAGATCACCACGCACACGGTTTGATTTATACGCATATAACGCGCGAGCGAAACGGTTCGGAACAGTTTCATTATTATAATGACATCTACCACCTCTGGCCGTTATTTCCGATTTTTCGGTCGATTCACGCAACCACCTATCCCTCCTCTAATCCCCAACCTCTATGGCTTATAGGTCACACACAATTATATTATATTATTTGACGCGCGTTTTATTGTCGGCTTCGAATTCAAAAGTCATCCCGACCCCCGCGGGCTGCCCACTCGGGCGTTCTCGATGACGGCCAAAGCCGATATCGGGACCGCGCTCGCATTCGAATTTGATGGGTTTTTCCGATTGACGAGTGACCGACGGTACTGCAGTTGGTAGGGTGACGTGGGGTGCTGTTGTGCACGCAGTGGTGCTGGAACTGGGAAATATAATGATATTTAAACGATTGATATAATTATTATTAATTACAATATTCAAAATATTATATTATGTTGTATTGTTATTGCAGCGCGTTTATATAGTTTTGCACCTCAGTAAACACCATGATATAATATAATAGTACATTGATTTTACACATATCACATTTTTCGGTGTTTGATTGCGAATATATAGAAAACCGACGTTCAACAATTTTAACTACCAATCGTCAGTCAAAATATTAAAAAACCTATTATATTTGTTTACTGTTGGGCGAGGGGGTCTTGTTACGATGATGCAATAAAGATGGGTACACCTATATCAATGTTATTATAGACTATAGTACCTAAATAGCATTATATTTACCTACATAATATTGTAAAATTTAATTTATTCTGTAAAAGCCATTAAAATAAACACAAGACAATTAATACAGAATAATGCTGAAAAACAATAATCTTCAAAAACCATTATCATGTCTTTCAATTATTGAAAGATTAATATTATTTGATTACAATATTATGTTACGAATACGATACAAAATACTAGAATAGGTAGTAATAATAAAAAATAACAAAACATATCAATAGTATATTATTGTATTGTATTATATGTATATACCTACCTTGATGACAGAGGTAAAATCTGTAATACAAATTCTATATTATAGTATTTAGATAGGTACTCAAGTTATTCAATTATATTAATATAATATTGCCAAGAATATTGTTCCGTTTTTGATACATTATTGTGGTTTCGTTTTAAATTAATCTTTGAGTTATTGAACCGTTGTAATGTTAGCATTATTATTTCTTTACGTAAACATTGTTAATTTAATACATTTTTAAGTATTCGACATCATATATTATGAGTTATTAAAAATCATCTTAATTTAATAATTGACTCAATTTATTTGTTATATTATCTAGATAATACTAGGTATGTATTTGGTTTATAAATTGGTTAATATTCTAATATGAAATATTTATATTTGGTGAAAATTTCATTACCTACATATGGTTATTTTTGAATTACAAGAATATAATATCGATTTTGTCGAAAACCAATAATGCAAAAATATACCGGGTTTCCTTAATTTATTTTTAGCTGTTTCCGATTTTTTGAAAAGTACCCATTGATAATTTTATATTTTACTAAGTAATCTAAGTACATCCAATTTTTACCAGAAATATAACTCATTTTTTTGAAGATTGAAGCATTTTTACTGCTCTAAAAGGCAAACAAAAAACTCATCATTGTAAAACAAATGTGTTCATCGACCCGTTCGAAATCTAAAAGAGAAAAAAAATAGAAACAAATAAACATTCGATTGGAGAAATTGAAAGATACGGGAATTTCATGACGCAATGAACCGAAACTTAAGATAAAATATCTAAATCCTTTTGTTCCCAAAGAGAACTTTTGGATCGCGTCCAGTAAAGTTTAAGTCGACGATTGAAAAGTACTTTACACTCGGTTAGTGTTCTCAACAAGGATATATTAAAACCACGCCCTGCCACCGAAAAAAAGTTGTTTATGCAAGAGCTTTCATTAAACCTTCGGGTTAACCTTTGATAGCGTGTCATATACATTTTATCCGATTATATATAGTATTATAGCAATAAACATTAGCGCAAATAGAGGGGGCTTAGGGGGACTTAGATCCCCCAACACAATATCAATACTCATCCAAATCAAGTCTTAATCAAGTAATAACTGTGTAAATATATTATTTTTCAATTATTTTGAAATCGAAACCAATAAAAATCATTAAAATTTTAAAAAATGATTAACATTTTGTTTTTGTGGTACAGTATTTTTGATAGGCAATATAAACAATAATTTTTCCATGTAATATTTTATCACAGATACCTAAAGTGTGTTTTTGTCAGTTACTCCATTTAATATAAAACAGATATTGAATGTAAATAATAAATAAAAATTACATAATAATATTATGTATCTATCTATAATATATAAAGATGTATATATATATATTTATTATTATTTGTCAATAACTATAGTTCAGCACCATGCCAATAAATAATATTTTATCGAATGCTGGTCGACCAACTAACCACTGGGAACACATTATAACAATAAGTCCGCAACACGCAAGAAACGATATTGTGGTATGCATACTGCATTACTGCGTAATAATACTACTGGATTTTCGCTTAAACGCATTACCAAAGAGAAAAAAATGGGGCAAGTAAAATACGAGTCTCTCTGGGCACGTTAAAATTGCCCACGTAATAATATTATATACATGTTCTAAAAACGGCCATAGATTATAATAATAATACTCGACGTGTCTAAATTGCGTTCATCTGCGAATCCGTGTAATATATTATATTCCGTATTCAACCCTCGGCGGCTGTATAGTGGTGGAATAAATCGCGCAAACTCGACGCGATAAACGACGCGCTTTTCGACCTCCGACGCTCGAAATAACGTTGTAAAATATTTATTAAAAACGCAGAAATAAGTTTTTCCCCGACTATACATTATTATATAAAGCTGGACCGACGGATGGCGGGCCGGGGTAATGGGAGGCAGGCGGTTCGTCGTCTCGCGGAATAATTAATGTATCTCATTTTACTTTTAGCCCGTCGCTGCTCGCTTTTTCCGCGATTCGCTCCACGCCGCGCACCCATCGTCTTGGCCACCGCCACATCCTCCACCGCCACCACACCGCCACCACACCGCCGCCTCATTCCTTTTTCTGTCTTACCGACATCCTCGTGGGGAATGCCACCACTGCTGGCACGACCATCATCGGCGTGGGTGGAGTGGGTGGAAGTTTCAAGCATTGCTAAATATTAAGAACTTTCAAAATGTCCGCTAGGCTGAGCGGGAAAATTAAAAACGAGAAACGCCCGAGTAAAAAGAGGATAGGACTGCAGCGGGGTGGCGGCGGTGGGTTTTCTTCGTTCGAACTTACGGAAAGAATAATAAAAGCCCCGGCAACAGCGAGCGCACTTCTTCTCGTTTTACATCTCTTCTGCCCTTATATTTCTTCTTTTCCCCCACCTGCAGCATCTACTCCTTCCCACCTCCAACCACTACTCGTCCACCTCCATCGGATCGTTGCACCGTCCGCTCTCGCCTGGCGAATTTATTTGGGTATCTCCGTCCCCGTCGACCCCGGGCATCACGCTCGCAGCACGCTCGAGGGGTTAAATTAAGAAACGCTTCCCGAAATGAAATTTACCGCCACCGTCTCTGCTGAATATAGTTTATTAATGTTCGCGTTTTCTTATAATATAACCTCCGCTCGCGTCTGCCGCCACTGAAACAATGACAAACGGTCGTCCCCGAGACCCGAACCCTATGCGACTGAAATGATACAGTGCCTACAGCACGCCACACACATTCGGATGCGTATTTATTACGGTAAATAAACAATTGAATCCGTCCTCGCGAATAGAATCGAAAATAACATATTATTTTAACGAGAGAACCGTGTTCAGGCGAGTCGACCGATCGTGTCTTATAACGAATAAATCATATAGACGTGACACGTGGTATTTGAACTCTACTGCGCCTTACGCTCGGAAATATACGGAGTTCTATGTATATATTCTGTTCTATATATAGGACCTCAATCCCCGAGGAAGTTAATATAATCGTCATCGACGAAATTCGTTTCAACGTTATACGTATAATGTTATAATGGATAAACGACCGTACCGTTTGTTCGACAAAAGTTTCGTTTGATTTTTATTTTGTTTCCTCTCCTCCACTCGGCTAATCGAGAGATTTTTACGAAACTCGTTTAATAATGCTACGCGCGTGTGATATTATACGAAAGGACTTTATTTCAGGAATAATTATTATGCAACGGAAATGTATGTTTAACCGCAAACATTCTAAAAACGAACGCGTGGAAATAATTTAACCGAGTGTAGTTGCAGCGCCGCTGACGTGTTTACATTACTATTTTGTGGTTTATTGCAGTCCTCGTAGTTGATGATAAGCTGTTACACGTCGTCGTGTTGAAATAATCAAATTCATATTATTTGTATAAAGGTTCAAGAAAATAAACAAATACGACGAGAGGGACGAACCGCGGCCACATGACCATTGATATTTTATTATTGCACAATAATTCATAATAATATTATTTATATAATAACAAACGATATTATATAAACGTTAGTCGTCCTTGTCCGTTACCCACACAGCGAGCAACGCTTTTATGTTGTATCATAGTATATAGGTTTATATATTATTATAATGACTGTGCAGTCGGGATACAAAAAATTAAATCCTTCGTTATCCATTAAATAGTCGTAAGACGGCGCATGTGACCCGAAGAATAATATTACGCCGCTGCAGGACTTGCTCCCCTCTCACCCCTAACCATAATAATAATAATAATAATTATAATAGTAATAGTATAATATACCCCGCTCATCCTCCACCGCGGCCGATATTGTTTCCTCTACCCACTCCACCCACCACCCCATTCCACCTCGGAAGCGGCTCATCCACTGCCGTACATTTCGCTCGCCACTGCCGCCACACGACGTTTTTCAACGCTGCTCAACACTCGACGAACAACACAAAGCGCGAATATTTTGTGTCGCCGCGAGTTTCCAGACAGCGTTGTTTACCATAGAAAAGCGATTTGCGCGCGTCGCCGGAAGGAAAAAGGAGAACCGACTGAAGAAGTAAAATGATATTATACTGCATATTATTTACACACACACATATATATATATAACACTAACACACGAGCGCAAAGCTGGGGAGGTGGTGGTAGAGAAATAGCGAACGGCCGTGGACAAAAAGCCACGTTGCACTCGCGACGAGTTTCCTCCTTGCCGTGAACGCATCCGCCCCGCCCGGGCCATTTATTTTCTGTGCAAAACAAACGCGCACTTTTTGTAACACACGCGCACACACACACACACACACACACACACGCACGCACACACGCAAAACGTAATATACGAAATGATATATTATTATTATAATACACAATAATAATACACACCGCGCACTCGAAAATTTCGTCGAGGCAATGTCCCTTTTGCGCACACTATTACCGCTAATAACAACAACCTAACAACAATAATAATAATAATAATTATTATTATTATTATTATTCTTATTATTACTATTATATACGACTGTCATTATGCGTATACAAAGATAATTCATATTTACAGTCACCGGAATATCATATAGAAACTGTAGTGTGTGTGAGTGTGGGTGAGGATGCTTCTCCGTGTGGGCGGTAAAACGCACAAAGCGCCAATTTGGATCGCCCGTGACAAAGTCGGGTAAATCGCAGGAAATTTCTATATTTTATAATACATTGATGCACGTAGCCACGTAGGTATCTATAAAACAATAAAATTAACATCATTAGTAGTGATAAACAGTAGTGGGTTGATGAGCTAGACCCCCACCTCCCTCCATCTCACTGTGAGTAGGTACCTATAATATGAAAACATTTTTTTTTTTACTTTTATGTTATAACTTTTAGTTTGTAATATATGATATAGGAAGGTTAAGATTAATTCCCTTCCCCCCATACCAGGAATTATTTACAGTTCCTGAGCGTGGATATTTATACGCTTTTCAGTATTTTTATTGGTTGGTCAAAAATAATTTGGTTTAAAATTTAAACCAAAAAGTGTTTCATAACTTAATAATCGAGAGTAAATTGTGGTATTACCTATGCATATGAAGCCATTTTTAGGGTTTTAGCTTCCGCATAGAAGATATCTTATGATATTGTGAGTATTTAATAGGTACATGTACTTATAATGCTCAGCCGGCCCTTATATATAAAATAACAGTATATTTATAATTATAAAATTTTCATGAAAATTTACATCACTAGGTATTATAGATAGTTGGAATTTTCAACACGTGGTATAAAGTATATTTATATATATTATATATTAAAACAATTATTTTTTCGCTAGAGGTATTGATGGTGCTTGGAAAGGGTCATTATTGGGTTGACGATAGAGATGTATGGAATAAAATATAAACGTAGAGAGGTGTAGGTAAGTGCTGCAGATGAGATGCCAATTAATTTAGGTGGTGTTCGTTTGGGCGAATGTAATAATTTTTACCAAAAAATTAGTTTACCGTTTTGGCGACTGTCATTATTGTTACATGAAACCTGTGTGAGTAATATGGACTTTCATGCACATTTGATTTGGTTTTGTTCATTTTTGACTATACATTACTATAAAAAAAAAAAGGTAAATGTTACAATATTTACTAGGAATACCAATATATATATTTTTAAAGACAGAGTCCATTAATTATTAATTATGTAATTTGTATATGAATTAATTTTATGATATAAACAATTCACATTTCACAGTTATACAGTAGGTATATATAAATTAATTTACCTATAAAACTATTCTAAATGATACTTTTGGTGGACATACACTATCCCAAATGGTTAGTAAATTTACGTCCAAAACAAACCACATTTTCGATGGATTTATCCTAACAGTTTACCCCTCTTAATTTGAATCGTAGATCGACCACAACACTGCAGAGCTCAATAATTCGAATGTGAAATTTATCTGGTCTTAGCTATAATAATATAATTAATACTGTTAATTGTTTATCCAACGACGTATCCAAATAATTCATAATATTATTATAAAAACGGATTTTTGTAAATATCTCGCAGTGGATATTGTATGATCATGTTAGAAATTTCTAAGTTTTTATCATTTATCGGTAGGTGCTGACCTGCAACTTCTTTATACTGCACAAATATTATATTTGGTTTATTGTCTTGACGTCTGTCACATGTTTTAATATGTTCCCGTTAATGTGTTTTATGAATCGAACTCGTTTGTACTCGAATAATAAAGTCAAAATTAAGTCGTCTTCATAAGTATTAAATTATAAAACTAATTACTTTCTTTTTAATTCCACACAATTTATTTCCTATCTACGGAGAGAATGTCACCACCCACGGCACTTTTAGTTTGACTATATTTTAGCTTCTTGTTTCTATTTTACAGTAATGTATTATAAATTATACTAATACACTATAGTCTATATAATTATAGGGTTATCTTATGCTCTTATGTAGCGACGAGAATATGATCAATGTACAGTGAAAACGTTTCATTTCTACGCACGTACCTACCTTGAGTTCCTGATATAGATACGCTTAACACCTGTCATTTTCTTACATTATGATGAATATTGTAAATTTTGAATTGAATAGATGTCACTATAAGTTTTCAGTTTTTAATCAGAACTTATGGTTCTTAATGTAAATGCCTGCGTTTCAAAACTTGTTAAAACTAATATTGTATTATTCTTTTATAACGTGGTGAGAGAGTTAATCACGTAGTAAAAAAAAGGTGTGAAAAGTAAAGGGTTGTAAAAAAAAAATGAAAGTAAATTATTTGTTGGGACCGCGTGTTATTTTTCAAATAACGTTTTGTTTGTATTTATAACGAGGAAAAAAAAGGGAAAATATTACTAAGCCGAACATATGTTTATTAAAATGAACCTACACATCGTATCCAAGGGTAGGTATCAAAGAGATAATGGAATAAAAAAAACAAAAAATGGAAATAAACAGAAAAAAAAATTAATAACAACAATCTTTTTTTTCAACACAAGGGGAAAAAATGCGGTTAATTACATCGTCGAGCTGAGTATTATTTTTTTTTCCCCGTCCCTTTTCACACCATTTAAACCTGAGCCATTTGAACGGCCGCCCGACCCTGTTTTAGTTATAAGTTCTACACGTCGAGTAAGTGGTGCAAAAAAATATAAAAATTTATTCATCCTTACCATGGATGTTTACACAATTTGTATAACACCTAATGATTATATATACCGATTAATCATAATAATTAATTGTATTATTTGTTTTAAAATTACAGAATACCATTACGCCTCCAATAATTAACGTGCATGCGGTTAAATGTATAATAATATTATCAGGTATCCTCGGTCAAGGACGGAATAGGGTGAAGATCTGATGGTTTTCACGACGCTTTATTGATCGGATTAATTTAACAGAGAACTGTATAATATTGTACGTCAAACAGTTTCTCATTTTACAGCTATTACCTTACATTACATATTATGTTACCGTAAATGATGATATTTTAGGCAATGATATAAATTACTATGGGATTTTTTAATAAATCTACCGTCAGTTCAGGAAATGTTCAAGAACGAATCAAATTATTATCATTGACGTATGTTCTTTAGGCAACTCTGTAATTTCAAAAATGATCTAGTTTTATTCCTGTCTAGTTTTCACTTATCGTTACTTTTTGATTATAATTTTTACGTATTGGTAAACGTGAAAGTATATATTTTGATTTAATTTCAGCAATTGGTAATATATTTAGTCATTAATTAGTAATAAATTTCAGTTATTAACTAAAACGAACATTGAAAAACTGTGCATTTTATTTATTTACTTTTTCATACGTTAAATAATTACCTCAATTTCTAATATTAGATTCAATTATGACTAGAAGTACAGAGCAAAGACAGCTCCCAGTAGAAGAACTTAGTCCTGAAATAGTTATAGGCATGCCTTTACCTACTATATACTTACATATTAAATTTGTAACACATTTTTAGATTCTGAGCGAAGCGCGATAAATGCATTGATTTTACGCAATAATAGGTGTTTTTTGAGTGTGTGCGTGTGTGTATACACGATAAATATAGAAGAAAACATGCTTTGATCATCAAGTCTGAAAGGTTATAATTTAAATGTCCAGTGTTTTACAAAATAATTGGGAACAACAAAAAAATAATCAAAAAAAAAAAACAAAATTTGAGCAAATAATTGATTTTGTTTTTTTTTTGTGTAATTTAAAAACAAATAACCGTAGATACATGCAATTTTCACCAGAAGATCTCCTTCTTTTTGCATGTTATTCAAACAGAAATATTATACATACCTAGTAATTAGTCGAACCCTTTACTATAAAAGCTTTCTTGAACCAAGAAGAGTATTGTGCAAAACTTAAAGAATCAGGAATGATATTTTATCATTCAATTCTGAAAATATTTTAAACTTAGACTAATTTAATTATGGACTATAATAATTCCGGAAAATTGCCATTGCCAAATCAAATTTGTCATCATTATTATTGACAAAGAAATTATGGTAATGATTAGTTTTCATCTTGACAACAATTATTGTAATGAATTTACGATAGTCCAAATAAAATAATAATCAATACTGCACGTTATTCGTTTATCGAAACTTAAATTAACCTATACCTATGTAATGAGATGCTTCAAAAATTGCATAATAATTTAATGTATACTAGGGCAAGAGATGAGGACTCTCGGGAGTATAATTAATGAGTTCCAATTTCGGTACAGATATGTTCAACAGATATCAGAAATGGCATGATAGTAGATTATATGCATTCTAGTTTATCAAAATTGTAAAATCTTCATTATTGTTCGAAAATTTACGGCATTAACTGGAAACTAACTTGTATTAAGTTTTCATTAATTCATACAATAAATCGATTTTTTTCATAACAGTGTGATAGTTAAAGGTTAATTATGTCTATTATATATTATAAAAAAAGAATCTTAATAGTTATAACATAATTGTTTAATATCAAATGGAAATTATTTAACTTTAAAACTTTTAAAATAAAGAAATTATGTAATAATTGTAGGTAAATTGTTTTGCAAGCTAATTTAAATAATATGATTTAGGTACCAAATTAATTAGTAAAATAAATTCTGTTCAATATCATATTCAAAATACTAATAACGTAAAGCTGTAAATTAATCAACTCAGGTATAGGTATATGTAGTCTGGTAGTCATAAGGATCACACTTGTTAGGAACGCTTTCAGCTTTGATCAAAATAAAAATCTTAATAATTTGAATTACAAGAATGTCTACAAACAAAATATGAAGTAAATCAAATTTTATTTTTTTTTTGTAATTTATCTTTTTGGTAATTTACTCTTGTTTATTAATAACCATTATTTTAAATAATTATTAAAAGATATTTTAGATATAACGATTACATTGGATTGGCGAGTTAATATTTTAGAAATAATATATACTCGATATTTACAAATTATAAGCATACCTATAAGTTATAACTCATTATAGTCTGTAATATAACACAGTATTTAATATTGTCTGAGCGAATGTATATATTACGTATTTACGTAGATAAATAATCATATATAGGTACGTAGATATATGTAATATGTATCCTACCTATATGTAGATAAAATTAAGATAAAATACACTTGAAAAGAAAAATAGGTTTGTAATATTTTAATGAGATGATACATAGTTATCTGACGAGTCTGCTCACTGTGTAGTTACACGCCACAGAAAATATATTAGTAAGATTCTATTTAGGCACCTATAGTTATTAGTAATTACATAGGACTTTGGGAAGTTGAAACGTTTTTATTTGCTACTTCCATTTTAAATCGTTTTTTCTGAAAAGGAAACAAAATGGCGAACCAATAGCAGGTATGTATAATGTATATCGCCTATAGAACGTTACTATAATATTGTTATATAGGTCCATATACCTACTTATATACATGTGAACTGGAAACTGTTTGAATCGTTTACGTCCACTGAATCATTGGTGCCCTGGACCCGAAATCATCGACGAGAAAAAAGGTCGTCACATGGGTATACATATATATCATATGCACACTCATTAATACATGATAGGGTAGTATAAACGACGCAGCGCGCTTGGGGAGGGGTGATGGTGTGGTCGGAAAAGGTTTTTCAATGCGAGTGTGCTGAGTTCGATTGATCACCACGTACGAAATGTACAAAAGACGCGATAAAGAAAAAGAGAAACGCTAAAAAATACGGTGGGTGGTGGCGGCTGGAGGGAATAATGTATAAAAAAGAATCGATGGGGTTGGCCACGCGGAGGCTTTCTTCTTTTCTCTGCCGTCACCCCGTGTTTCAGGTGCCTTTGTGTGCGCAGCGCACCACCGCCTTTTCCGCCACCACCCACCCACACACACACACACACTCGTAGACTTCCGGTCGGAAAAAGATGGCGCCCGGATGGAGAGTTTTCTTGTACTGTTGTTTTTACCACCGCCACCGCCACCATCACCACCACCGACCACAACCTTATTGTTCCGATGTAAAGGGGAAGAAGCGCGTGTACAATATAAGTATGCACGACTATGGTGCAGTGTATGTGTGTGTCTGAGTTGAGCGTGTGTGTGTGTGTGTGTGTGTGTGTGTGTGTGGAGAGGAAAAGGCCGGAAAGAAAACCACACAATCGTCGACCGCAATCCACCGCTCAGTCTGATCTAAATCATAAAATAATAGGTATATAATATACACACCGAACGGTCGCCACTGTTGTAGAGACGATGTAAAAGAGGCCTTTTATTTCATTTTACTTGGTACATAAAAACAACCTCTACCTACAATATTGCAAACGTTTTTCTACATGTGTAAGGGCTATATTATATTCATCGATTATCATCGTGTAATCCATACAGTATTTACAGTGTGACCTACTATATCATTACGCAAATAACGAATCTACATAGGCAGATTCCGTAGGTATAGTGTGTCGTAACTTATTAATGCACAACATACTAACAAGTGTGCACGTAAGTAACAAGTATATTATTTCTCGAAGATTAGGTATAGTAATAAAACTTCTGCGGTACGCGACGTCGCGTCGATGACATTATAATATGCATTAAGTACCTACACTATATTATTATTATTAATATTATTATATTATAATATATTGCGCCGGTAGAAAGATATTTGCATTGTATTATCGTTGTATGTATATAGGTTTTGAAAATAATAAAATTAAATTTCATACTCCACAAAGTAAACACTCGGGAATCCGTTCAATGTCATCGCACATATACGGTGATTTCAGTTTACGTAACGGGTGAGTTAGGTAATTAAAAGCAATAAATATTAATTTGAAAGTATCAACGTTTATGATTATTTTTAGCACTATTTTGGGTCTTTGGTTGATTACGGCGACGGAGATGGAAGATCTAAGCCGGAATATTACGATTTATCAAGGCCGCACCACATATTTTTTCCAATTAAAAACAATAATTGTTCTTGCACCGCTCAAACTCAACATTTATATTTATTTTTTATAGCCAACAAAACTACATTAAAAATTATTTAGTTTTATAGTTGTATTTTAACTTTTAGTAGCAAAAAATTAATTTGAACACTATGTTGTTGAACTTTTACGCCTATAAACCTACTATACATATATGTAGGTACCTATATAAAGTAAAATGTATTTGCTAGGTAGTTGAAATCAATGTTATATTTATCACAACATATAGTGTATTAAATGTTTTGGTATAGTAACAAATATGCTTGTAATAAATAAATAAAAATTACGTATAAACATTATGTTTATTAATTAAATAGATAATAATAATAACTAAAATATTATTTCATGTTATAAAATATACAATATACATAGTATGTATTAATTTTAAAAACTAACCCAGTTATGAAAATATAACATATAAATACAGTATTTTGTACCTTGACAATTGCACCTAGTGTACCGTTAATATTCACTGTGCAGAATGTGTAATAATATTATAGATTTTATAAAAATTACGGTTGATTGTTAGAATAAAAGAGGTACAATTTATTTTAAAGTTTATATATTTCGTAGTTGATATTACCTACTTATAACATATTCTGAGACAGCTGATTTTCAAAATGATGATTTAAATTTTAAATTTATAAATATTATGCTATTGACTATATTTTCCACTATGTATTTAATCTATGATATATCACTTAAGTGCCTTCACTCAGCGTACGAGCTATGGAAAACGTTATTAAACGAAAAAAAAAAACAAAAATCGCAAAAACTGAAAAATCGAAAACCCGAAAAAACCGAAAAAATACATGACGAAATCAAAAACGAAAACTAAAATAAATTATGATGCATATTACACTATTATACCATGAAAAAAAAAATTCTGTTATCGAAAAATTGATGATACTTTCAATGCGTAAATGCATATTTTATCTTGATTCTTAGATGTATTTTATATTTGTATTATTAAATAATTTTATACAATAATTATATGTTAAACTTCTGAGTTCAGGATTATTTTTATTATTTACTCTAGAAATCTGAAATACTATTTCACTTTACGTCAATGCAATTTTAAAATTTAAATATTAAGAATAATTATTATTTTAACTTTTAAGTGTACTCCTATACCTATTGCTCATTACTATTATAACTTACAAATTATAAGTTATAAGAATACACAAAAAAACACAAAATTATCATAAATGTTATTTGGAAACAAAATAGTTCTTCTATTTTTTAGACTGTACTGATTGAAAAATGAGACAGTAGATCTATATTCGTATTAAGTAATTAAAAGGAGAGCATAGAAATTATGAGTCTAAAGCAGGGGTGGAAAACGTTTTTAATTTTTTCGTTTTTGTTTATTGATTAAAAAATATAGTTTTGGTTTAACGTTTTAAAACCGTTAATCAAAAACTGTATTTAGAAACAATATAGAAAAATAACGTTTTTAAAAACGTTTATTAAAAACGTTAAACCAAAACTATATTTATTAATCAATAAACAAAAATTAAAAAATTAAAAACGTTTTCCACCCCTGCTTTAAACTCATAATTTCTATGCTCTCCTTTTAATTACTTAATACGAATATAGATCTACTGTCTCATTTTTCAATCAGTACAGTCTACTTATATTTCAATCTTATATAGGTATAACTACTATTCTAGTAATTAACTGTAACTTACAAAATATGTTTGCGTATATTTTCAACTTTCAAATAACTGCAGGTAATCAAATATAATTATAATTAGTTGATAAATCATAATAAAATAATTAGTATTAAAAACAATTATATTTGACTGATTGTCTAATCGTCATTTACAAATATGTACCTACTATTTTTACAATTGTATTAAATTTTAACATTTTATCTCTAAATTGGTATTTATTTAATAATATTGAAACGTTTCTTCAATTACTTTTTACAATGTTCCCATAAAATAATTTTAATAACACATTTAATATCAAGTTGAATAAATAAACGTATTAATAAACCAATATTGTAATTTGTAATTAAATAGTTTAATAACATTCTATATTCTATAAGTACCTAATAAAGTAAAGTTCACAAGCCCGTAATTTCGATTTCCGTACTTTGTTCAGAACAAAGGCTTATAAAACCGTTTATTTGAAATGACTAGGAAAAAAGTGAACATAATTTGTTGCGCACATTTTACGTCCAAGTCAATAAATCAACCGTCGATGTATAAAAAAGCGGTTAAATTATGCCTGCATCGAATCTTATTCGAAACGCACAGAACTAATTTAAAGCTATATAATACGTCACCGCAGACCGAAATATATTACGATGATCTCTCAGTCCACCGTCAGTAAATAGGTATATCTGTTTTATTCGAACACGATGTTATAACACATCTCTGCAGGTGCCTAACATACCTAGGTATATGAAATGCGCAGTGCAAAACGTTTGCGTCGAACCGGGTGAGCGAGGACAAAAGCTTGTACTCGCGTATTTCTGTGCGCGTGTGTGTAATTAAAATATTATTGATATAGATTCATTCGGGGCGTACGAAAACAATTTATAATATTAAAAGAGAGCAGACGCGAGAGTCGTGTGCGAAGAACACCAGCACGGCTTGGGGGGGGGGGGGGCGTAGGTGCGCTCGTTGGCCGACGGGCGGTAGAATGCGGCGTGACGTCCGGATCATTATAAAGATGAATTGAACTAGAAAGTTAATTGATGAGACGCGAGCGCCTGAGCGCGCGTTTTCGGCAGAGGAGAAACCCGGGTGCTATGTATGTATGTGCGCATATACACGCGGCGTAATGAAGAAAGATGACATGCCCAAGAATAGCAGCGGCTGCGTCGGGGGGGTAGCGGTCGGAGGAGGGGGTGGGTGGGGGTAGTAATTAGAAAAGAAAATGACGAAGAAGAATTTACGGGCGAGACGGACACGGAGACCAATTCAGCGGTGGCGGCGGCGGTGGTGGTGGTGGTGAGGTTTAACGAAGCGCAAAAAACGGCGTCGTCGGAGAAAAGCGCTTTTTCCGACAGCAGAGGGACTGGATACAAAATAATAATATTATTATTTTAGCTCTCAGCTGCATGCAGCTAAAACGGACTCAGTAACGCAAATAGAAAAATATAGCATAGAGCCAGAGGATTAAACCTCCCGATTATTTATTTATTGAGTATAAAGTGTATAGCCCATCGACGATTGTTCGATACAATATAATATAATATTATAATAATATATATAACGCAGAATATCCGTAACGTGTACACGTTTTTCTTACATACTTATTAAGCATTGAAATGTTTAATGTATTAAATAATTAATCAATTTTAAAAATATCCCTTACTGTCGGTTTAATTATTTAAGCTATAATAGGTATAATAGCAAATTACAATCAATATTGTGGTATACTGGTGTTATTAATTCCATATTATAACAGTGTGCTTACACAGTTTTACAAATCGAATGGAACAGAAATAACATTTTAGATATTTTTATTGAGAAACAGTTGAATCATTTTATAAAGTAGTGATCGCTCATCTACCTCTCCAAGCATTTATCCTATCTGCAGTGCCACCGCACGGACTGCAGCATTGCTTTGAATAGTAAAAAAATCCTTTTGAAATAGACAAATAGGGCATAACCGTGAACAACAACATATAATATGTACATAATAGGGGGTTTCCGTTTTCCGCCAAATTGACCCTAGCCCGTTATCACCATGGCCGTTTTCCGCCAAAGGTTATATTCCGATTTCCACCAAAACAAATTGATAAATTTTTTTTGAGAACCCCTGAACTGAATCCATCAAAATCAAATAGTGTTGATTCGATGTACGCGCTATTATTATAGCGATATCGGCGGATAATTCACGGATTATTGTTCGCTATCAGTCTGCACCTGTCAGTTGAAACCGCGTTCTATAAAAAAGTTTCTATAATGTCGGAGAATATACCCAATATTGAAGTGATAACCAGTAACCGCGGTAATATTATGCTAATATACAATATTATTATATAATTTTAATTTTTATAATAATTTATTATTTGGACGACAGACATGTGATATTATTAAAAATATTTTTTTTTTTTTATAGTATACCTAAATATTGAATGTGTACTTTTTATATAATTTTAATTTTTATAATAATTTATTATTTGGACGACAGACATGTGATATTATTAAAAATATTTTTTTTTTTTATAGTATACCTAAATATTGAATGTGTACTTTTTATATAATTTTAATTTTTATAATAATTTATTATTTGGACGACAGACATGTGATATTATTAAAAATATTTTTTTTTTTATAGTATACCTAAATATTGAATGTGTACTTTTTATATAATTTTAATTTTTATAATAATTATTATTTGGACGAAAATCTAGTGATGTTTAACATGTGATATTTATACTTATACTGTTTTTACGTACAATTCGTATATAATAGCGTATGCTTTGGAAAATACAGTGGGTACCTATACTTAAATAGGTGAATAATAATAGTAAGATAAAATATAGATAATAGTTTGTAATCAATATCTGTGTGGGGTGAAGCGCGTGTGTGATACAAGGTGAGGCACGTACATCGAGTTATTACTAATTGATGGATTCAGTTCAGGGGTTCTCAAAAAAAATTTATCAATTTGTTTTGGTGGAAATCGGAATATAACCTTTGGCGGAAAACGGCCATGGTGATAACGGGCTAGGGTCAATTTGGCGGAAAACGGTTACGCCCACATAATATTATTATTTATTACAAGTATATTTATCGAATTCGCATTCAGATTTTTGTAAACCGTATATTGGTATTATTAGTATATGGTGTTCTAATTGTGTACCTACCACTTACCGATTACGTCGACATACTCAAAGTGAGTGGAAAATATGATACTGGCCTAGGATGGAATATACATAAGGCAAAAATTATATTATATCATATTATAATATATAGTAATCTGGGGTTTGCGGGTGTCAAGAAAAAACGTCCGTAAAAGGACACGGAAACGGATATAAATGTAAATTTACTTTTACCAACGACTGTGTACATTATACACCCACCTCACAAAGCACCTTCACGTGAAAAGTAATTTGCCTTTTTCCGCTGCGGGGCAGCGTCTATAATAATAATAATAATAATATAATACAACTGCGACGACGACGACGACGACGACGATGAACGGATTATGATTATTTTTATTATTATTATTGTGACTGCAATGTATACTATATATATATATATATAGTACGTATGGATGTATAAAAGGGAGTTTCCATCGTACGGGGCGAAAAGGGAAAAAAACAGTTCAAAAGTTTTAAGTAGATAAGGGAAAGCAATAATAATAATCGTTAGGGAAAAAAAACGGGTTTTGTCAGTAGAAAGGGTAAAAACGATAAAACCGCAACGGCATATATAGTAATGTGCGAGACTCAGAGGGAGGGATAGAGTGAGAAAGAGTGAGAGAGAGACAGAGAGAGTAAGAGAAATGTAATGAGGGAGTGTATTTGGAAAAACGATTTCACGCAATCGCGTTTTAAACTTTATATTTGAATAGGTACCTACATAGCTAAATGTTATAAAATATTCACGGTCTCTTAATTTTAAAATATATTTCATTAATATTATAATACGCCCACATCATTAGTAGTTATTGGCAAACTTAACGTGATATCATAACATGGTAGGCGGCGATTGTTTTTACTATTTTTTTTACTGTTTCTTGATATAATTATTATTATGTTTCAAATGGTCTCTGATCTCTGTATGTGTAATAATATCATGTTTATCACCCCAAACTGTGGCGGCTGCAGTTACGACGAAAGTCGTGTCGGTTAACCACATTACACGCGTGTGTGTACACGGTGGTTTCACACGGTGTGGCGTACGCCCAATAACTATACTACTAATTTATATACAATTAGCGTCATTAGAATAATAAAAGTCACTTATAAGGTGTTATAAACCATTATTAATCGTTTATTCGTTTGTAAAACATTTTTTTTTTTATTTACTAAAAAAAATATGTCATCAAATTTTATACAATCTAGGTATATATAAACATTAAACACATAATATAAGATGCAAATATAACATATTATAACACTTGATTTAAACTCGTTATATCGAGGAATTTGTAATTTATATTTACTTGCAAGTTACTATACCGATCACAAAGAAAATAATAGTTAATGTTCACAAATAGTAATAAAAAAAAAAAACAATTCATAGAAAATATAGTAAAAAATTATTGATTTAATACTAATGTGGCCCCCTCCGTGGTCGCTGTTAAACACTATTTTGTGTAAGTTCATAATTGTCAACATAACACTCATTCCCGTATAGTTAAGTATGTGTAGCATGTACAGTTATACTTTCGTGTTGTGTATATATTGTACATCTCTTTACAAAAAATATATTTCTCATAACAAAATATCTAAAGATAAATATTACTAATTATGAAATATTCGATAAAATGTTTTAAGTAAAAGGTTATCCAAAATATTTGACACCACAATTGTTTATTGTTAATAGGTACATATCTGACGCAGTCGATATACACAGTACTTATCATAGTCAGAAATATAAAAACAAATCGACAGGTTATTTAAAATTATCGATTTATTATTATATATTTATTATAATATTGATCAAGTTTAACAATATAGATACCTCACTAATACATTTTTAATCAAAATATTTTTTCTTGAAACTGAGTAAAAAAAAATTGTCACGCTCCATTATAATTGTAGGTAAATTATAATACTTAATCATTAGGTACCTGATCGCATTAAATGTCAGGCCATTTTTCATCTATTAATATTTTACAACTATATGAACAACGCCAATAACTCATAGTTAATTATGAAATTTATTTTTTTTAGTTAAAGTTTCTGAAGATTTCTCATTAAAATATGCATTAAATTAAAACGCTTATATACAGCATATACTAAGATGTAATATAAATCCAAATTAACGGCCTAATATATAATTTAAAGAATATTTATTGGCGTTGTTTATAAGAACAATGCTATATGGTGGTATAGGTACTATGAAGGAGTATGAGATTTATTTTAATTAAACACTTGAAGTTTTTCAAGTAGGTATGTCTATAAAATTTATTTTTGAATTAAAATTTAAAATATAATTTAATGGTATTAAAAATAATGGCAGCTACCAGCAATATAAAATTACGTAAACGAACACAGTTCAAGGATTATAAAATACAATACATAATTTACAAATTTAAAGTAATAAGTACTAACATATAAATTTATCACTTTACTATGAATATCATATTTTAGCACATATAATTATATTTTGAATACATATAAAACAAATTAAAGTTAGTACAATAAATAATGATGTTACAAATCATGATTTTTAAAAGAAACTGCACCTATGTCGAACTTTTTAACACTAAACCAGTTGAACCAACACGAATTTGCTATTTGAACCCAATTCGATTCGTACTCTTCTAATATTATTTTAAATCCGATCTTAAAAATTAAAATGGAAACTATTTTACACGTACCTATAATTTACCCAAAATTTAATAAATTCAGTTTTATTTATTTATCGTTCTTCAAAAAATTTAATACGTATTTAGATTCTATTGATGAACTGAACTATAATATTAGGCATTAGGTTTGGTGCGAATATTTGTAATTTTCAGTATGTTACAACACTTAAAATAAACCCTTTTCGTGTACTAGCTAATTATAACTTGCAATCACGTGTGTTCATATTTAACAACCGCATTAGTCGCATCACACGAGTAACGTTGAGATTGTCACAAACCTTAAACGTCTTCTAAAAAGATGTTTGTTGAACAAAAATTAACTGCCCAAACAATAGAATTATAAATAATAGTTAACTAAATAAACACACGCTAATTGGATAAAAAAAATAAAACAAAACAAAAATAAATTGTACGTGAGCAACATAATATGCGGGATGCTTTCTATGACATTAAACATATTATTCGTATGTTACACATTCATACAGTCGTTTATAACGTAGTACAAATTCATGTTTTTTTAATCGCATTTACTAAAATAATAAGCCCCAAACACAAACATATTACAAAATACAAATCACACATTATACTAAATATGTACCTATATAGCTGTCACTTGTCGCATCCCGCTGTCGCGGATGGTCTAGTCGAAAAAAGTAAATACAATCGTAATACAATGTTATAATAATATATTATAATATTATATTCATTTATTATTATTCGTCTGTCACGGAAGGCGATCATCCAAACTCTTACCCCCTCCGCATGTTTCAACCGAAAACAATGTGCGTAAAATAATTTTAAGAAATAAGAAATAACGCCCCGACTATATTAGTAAAGTTTTCGGGAAAGTTTAGCGTCTTTGGGTCTTAAGTTTTTCGGGCGGCCCTTACTATGCGCGTATATAAAGAAAAGCCGCTTTTTCTCAACAATGGCCCCCAGGCGGGAAATCCACTGGTACTGCCACGGCCACCCTTACCACCGCCCTCGCCACCCAAACGTCCCCGCTTATCTTCAGCCGCCACCCCGATAAACTTTTCACCCGGCGGCCACCACGTCGTCGTCCTCGACCTCCTCGTCGTCCTCGACCTCCTCGTCGTCGTCGTCGTCGTCGTCGTCGTCAGCGGCAGCGGTGGCGGTGGTGGCATATATACTTTTGTATTCTTCGCGCGCAGAGGGTCCGGGAACCCAGAGTTTAAAATTTAATAATAAATATGGCAGGAGCGCGGGTAACCGGGTTAATTTCCCCGCCGCTACGCCTCACACCATCAACGCGCGCGCCGCCACTCCTCGATACGCCTGCACGTCTCCTGTATCGTCGGCCCTTTGACTTTTTAATGATTAATCGACTCGGCACCATTGTGTGAGCCGCTGTGAAGTCTCGACGAAAAACGCGAAAGCAAAAAGAAAGTGAACGTTAATGACAAAAAAAATATATAATATAACAATATCTTATAGAGAAAGAGAACGGTATAAAGGATATTACTGTACAGAGCACAATGGTGTACGTAACATGTACGGAGGTAACATTATGCCAATAGGAATGTGTGTGTGTGTGTGTGTGTGTGTGTGTGTGTACCACAACGATGCATGTGCGATGTGCGTATAACCAACGTCGGGCGACGATTCAATAATTTCCGGTCTCCCGGCCAACCGGAAAACAAATACAACTTTTACACCGATATAAATCGCAGCCGAAAATATTATACCGCGTTTAAGCAATAACAATTCGTCAATGCGGCACTCGTGAACTTATTGATTTGTTTGACATCGCAATAGGGAGGTGGTGGTAGGTAGGTACACAATATATATTTATACGCAGGTTGTAATAATATATTATGTATACCTATATGTATGTATATTATAATAAATATACATTATACATATTAAATACGGAGGTTTTTAACCTTACATCACGACCATCGACCTTTTAATTAATGATTTGTTGAAATAATGTAATATGTAAATTCACGGGTTTTATGTGTTTAATTTATTATACATAATGTACAAACACACAGGATAAAGTAGAAAATATTTGGGTGATACTATGTAGGAAATTCCCGAGGGACCATGCCTGATGCTTGCGTTGTCGTCTTGTTAAATATAATATGAATTCGGTGAAAAAAAACTGTAAATAAAAGTAATGTGGTTCTTATTAATTGTACAATAATTACAAAAAAATAATTGCTTGTAACTATTGTGCTAAAAATTAAAAGCTAACTGCTTTTTGTTTTTGATACTTTTGAAAGTTTGGTGTAAACGGCTAATTGGTATTGAACTCGATCCTTTATCATGCTGTTCTATTATTAATTTTCTGAAATTACAATGCTATTGACTATTCCAGATAAACCTATACTCATATTGCATAGAGTATTTGACTGATGGCTGATTGTACATTTGATAAAGTCATGACGTTTTGACAATAATAATATTGACGTCGCATAACCATAACTTTTAGTCATCAATTACAAAAAAAAAGAATCAATATAAATATTATTTTTTGAGTAATTGCTTTTACTTATTTGATTGATTCTTATACGAGCTTACAACAATTACTCAAAAAAATATCTAAACCTCAATGATTAGTGTATATAATTTTAGTTTTCAATATTTAAAACGTATACAATTTAAAAACTTCTAATACGTAAAATTTGAACTAGGTATAGGCTTATAACTTATATAAACTAATAAGCACCTAGACTTATAAAAATTCCGTAATTATTAATTTATATTCAAATACTTCAAGTAAAAAAAAATAAATAAGAAAGTTGTAACGTTTGCACAGATAAATGGATTGCAAAAATTGCGTTTGTTCAAATACTATAAGTGTCACAAAAGAGGGAGTATACAAATATGCAAGAATAAACAAAATATATGTACTCGTTAGTCGTTACTTTATTATGTAAATTGTATTAACCCCTATTGGTTTTATTGTAATTTTTCAAAGGACGACCATTTTTTTTTTTTAATGTAAATTATAAGAGTATATTGATATTCAATACTTCTCTATAAAACGGTTTAAATTATTGGTCAAGAAATATTGGATTCAGTATTAGAGTACAAAAATAAAACCTAATAGGTAGATGATACGTACAATATTATAAAACAATAAATAATAAAACTAAGGATTTGTATTATTTATTTCGAATTATTCCCTATTTAAGAAGTATATAAAATTAAGTATTAGTTAATTAATTAATAATCAAAAGATCAGACAAGTTTCATACATAGCCCCTAGGTTTGAAATTGATTTGTGATGCACCACTCTGCCACAACTCTTAACTTAGCTTTAAATGCCAATTAACAAAAATGTATATCATTGAACATTCAATATTTACACTTCAGAATTTTTATAAAAATATTCTCCTTTTAAATTATAAAATTAAAAATGTTGCTTGCCGCTTTTAAAAGTCAATAGTGTATTTCCCCAACAAACATAATATGTGAAAATAATAAAGAATCTAAAAAATGTTATAATTGTATGTATCGAGAAAAAAGTTAATACTTATAGAAATAATTATGATATCTATGAACATAGGAACACTCTGTATACATTTCCAATATGATAATATATTAATAGTAAATACCTACTATGTAATACTGTTGGTAGTAGGTAAAATCTATATAAATTGCTTTTGAATCACAAATTGTCCTAGTTTAACGTTTTATATGAATAATGATGGCAGTAAATATTCGTTTTTGGCGAATTAGTATAGAATTCGACATCCAGTTTAATCGTAGTTGAATTATAGAGTTAAATTATAATTGCGATTCATAGAATAGATTTGTTGATATCATAAATTCCATAAATAAGAGTAATCCGACAAACACAAATTTCAATCCTAACCTTTACTGTGCGTAGGCATAGTAATTGTACCTAAACAATATATCTAATATTATACAAATTATACATATTATGGTACGTTTTTATTAAAGTAAACGTATAAATTAGAGATTAACAAAA
The DNA here is from genome assembly GCA_027563435.1 of Nasonovia ribisnigri. Lineage (NCBI taxonomy): Eukaryota > Metazoa > Arthropoda > Insecta > Hemiptera > Aphididae > Nasonovia > Nasonovia ribisnigri. The sequence continues at coordinate 113,110 of JANEHU010001127.1, forward strand.
TTACAATTTTATTTATAATATTATCATATCCGTTATTTTAACGTTTGCAAATTATTTGGGAGTCCAATAAATTGTGTTGTAATATTTCACAGCTACTTTCAAGCTGTAGGAATGATTTTATTACCAAAGTTTTGATTTCTGAAAAAAAAAAATATAACATATTATTAGGTATATGCATTGAAATTTTCAAAATAAATAAATTAGTTTAAGTAGTGCTATAAGTAAGTGTTTATATACACATCAAATAATCACACAACTTCATACATTTCATATTATATTCCACAAAAAAAAACACATAGGTACACACTTAGCCTAAACACTAATAAACATAATACAATAAACTATTATTGCAATATATTATATATCTATTATATAATTATATTGTGTAAGTACCTATCTATACGACAATACTTTGTGAACAACTTATATTTATGTACTTATATTAATCTATATAATACTTTTAATTGAATATGATTTCACTACAGTATAGTCACTAAAAGTGTCCGCAGTCTGCAGTCCAAGGGTTTTAAATTATAATTTATCTGTTATTATATGAAATCGCTGCTAAACTTAATAACAAATGTGTTGTAACTAAATAACACATCTATAGAACGTTAAAAAATTTAAAAATTAACCGATACTTTGTATTAGTTTTATATTATGTGTTTTTAATTTTTTTTTTTTTTTTTGTTAATCGAACTGAATTGTTTTATCAAAACATTTTGTTTTTTATGGTACTTACTTCGTAATAGACAAACCTTTAGAAAAAGCATGCATTTCAATAATTGTTGAAAGTCTCGCGCTGTCCAAGTATTTTGTATTACACGACTTACCTACATCCTACTTTTTGAATCTATACGTGTGTCTAATGTTTTCATATATTGTCTGCACAGACGTTATGAATATTAAAGTTTTGTCAGAATACGGTAAAGGGTTACAGGATACAGGTACTATACACTAACGCTCTAAATTATCGTTTACATTGTACACTGTATTAGTTATTATACACGGTATTATTATTATAATTACTATACAAAAACATTTTAAGTTTCAAACTAATTTTGTTAGTATATTAAAATAATGTCCCAAGTCTTTAAAAATTATTTTATATCCGTTACAGGGAAATATATGTTGAGTATAAACATGCATTAAAATCAATGGGAATAGATATTTCTAATTTAATTAATCCACATGATATATACAATATACATAAACATTTAGCTTCCATTTCGTTACACAAAATATTAAGCACATACTTACAGTTTTTAAAAATATTTTTTATCTCCAATATTGATCATATTAATATATTATCATGAAAATATACTAGTTATTAATATGTTATTATAGTAAAATATTATGCTTTTTATAAAAGATTAAAACAATTAAAACTCCTTAACCATGAAGCTGCATCTAAAATTTTTTTAGGTCCCTATTATTTCCCTATTCTATTTACGCTGTTAAATTCCATTCGCAGATTCAGTACAAACTATCAATTTTATTTTAAAATTAATCAGATTTAATCAAGATTTATCAGATTTATTTAAATTAACATAATTATATTTAATATCAGTGATCAACTTTTATTATTAGGAAGCTGCATTTCGAAATAATTTTTCCATTAATTATTTAATTAGCTATAAGTATTACAATTTTGAATGGAATCTGATTATGAGTTCTAAACGTTTGACCAAATAAATTTAATATTTTTGACAAAAATATCAGAAAGGTTTTAGCGTGGTCGATCGTAGCAGTGTGTATGAACAAACCGCATAGAAATCCTGTTGTCAGATATCGAGGGATTTGTATAAATATTTTACGCACACCGTGTATAGATAGGTACGTCATAATATAGAAATATGTAACGGGAGACTGTACCAAATATTATACGTCAAATATTTATCATCCTATCCGTGGGTGACGGCGAAAGCAGAAATGCATTTGCGTGTCGTCGTTAAACCATTTTTGTCCTACAAACAAACAGAAAATATGATATCCTGGTGCCATTGTGTTTGTTATTTATATATATATGTGTGTGTGAGCGTGTGTGCGTATACACATAATTCGTATACGCTCATGTACTACGGTATAATATATTATACATATACACATTATACATATATACATACGTCCGGGGATAGGATTTACATAAATGAATGCCACCGTAGCAAATATGCAAATCTCGTTTCGGATACGATAATATTCTTTTGCACTCGTCGCCACTGAAGCCACCGCCGCCGCCGTTGCGCTCAGATGTATTCGTGCAAAAACCAACGAGAATAATAATTTGTTTAAGCCTTTCAGAAAATGGAAAACTCTGGGCGGACGGCGCTATTTGCAGTGTGTGTGCACGGAATGCACGACGTTCTTTATTCAGCCCGGCGTTTTTTTTTTGTTTTTTTTTTTATACGACAGACGGAAGAATGGAGGAGCGGGTGGGTATACATCTGCCAAAGAATCCCTTTTTCAAGCCCCTCGCCCTCAGAACGTACATCTAATAACGCGTGGCGAGGAGAAAATAATTAGAGAGCCGAAATAATATCGTAAAGCTCTATCTCTCTCTCTCTCTCTCTCTCTCTCTCTCTTTCTTTCTTTTTCCCTTTTCCGCACCGAATCGCACCTTCCTCCACCCGCTGGTCGTCATTTTCTCTCCGCGGTGCCACGAGGGTGCTGCAGGGTAGTTCTCCGGGTTCTTTTATTATAATGAAAGAACGTATAAAAGATGTTTTTCGATTAAAACGAGAATGAAGAGCCCTCTTTTTCTTCGCGTCGCGCTCATTCCTCCCACCACCTTCGTCATCCCCCCTGCCCACGCCCCCGGCATGCCGACCCTAGCAAATTGCACCCTTAATGTATATTCCTTGTCCCTTTTCTGTTTTTCTGTGCGCGCGTTTCCTACATTTTCCCTCTCTCACAATCCGGCCTCTAATAACCCTCTCGTTTTTCTTCCTCCCTGTCACATAACCACTCCCCTCCCGTCACCATTACCCACCGAGTTCTTCATTTAATTTCATATTCCTCGTGAAAGTTTTCTACAGACGAGTTTTCTAAAAGGTTTTTTTTCTCTCTCGCCATCTCTCACTCACTCTCACTGTATATCTCTCTCTTTCTCACTGCGTTATCCGCTGCCAGTGCGCCGACGTTCTCCTATAGAAATCGTCTGTACGTGAGAACTAAGACACATGGCCCTTATATGATATAGTATAACATCGTAAAATAAATGTATTACATACAATTTGTTCCCAAAATTAGGTCCATATTGGTTCTGCTGGTTGACCGGGAGAGTTTCAATGATATACGTAGTATACATAATTTATGCCACGATAATAAGTAGAAATACAACGGCCGATGCTGTCATAGGGTTTTTCCAAAATGTTTGTTCTTTAATGAAAGAGATACATTTCATATATTATACATTTAATAGAGTCGTAGTATTAATGTGAAACTGAAACTTTGGATACGTCCGGTATGACTTTTGTCTGACGATTACATTATTAATACGGACGTTCAGAATATGACCTTTGGTTCATTTGTCTAATTTGAGATTTTACTAATAAATTATTCATATGCGTCATATACCGATTCTTATTTCACATTTAAAATATAATAAAGGCAAATATGTGATCATTAGTGCATTGATGAAATAATACTATAAGATATAATATCATATTATAATAAGAAACTTCAGAGTATAAGATATAAACTCAAATTATAAATGTTATATAATATTATAGTATAATGTATTATTTTTTTTTTTTAATTACGTATTGAATTACTATAACGTTCGTGATTTAATCACAATATTATGCACTGAAATGTAAAATTATTACAAAAATGTTAAACATTTTACTTATTAACAAATAGATAGTATTACATATTTTAACTTTGTTCGAGTTGTTCGGAACCATTATGTGTCAAATATATACTGTTCCAAATTAACACGTTATTTAATATTTTTTTTAAAAACAATATTGTTATTTTCATAAAATTAATTAATTAATTGGGTGTATAATATTTTGGTATATTGGGCATATTAAAAGTCTTAAATGTTAGATGTGTTTGTTTTTTCTTCCGATGGTTAAAATATTAGAAAAATCAGAAGAAAGATTTTTCTGCCGTACGTGTGTAATATTTTGATGTACGCAACAACTCAGAACCTATTGGCATCCTATAAAAGGATTACAAATAAACAAAATTGTTATACGTTTGAATGAAATTATAATAAATATTACGAAAATAGTTTTTAGATAAATTAAAATTTGTAATTAAAACTTCTAATTCAAATGTTAATTAATATTTCCTTATTATTTGATTTGAGTATAAAATTCTCAAGACCCGAACTAGCATAATTATATTATTGTTACAGTAATATACAGTAAAACCTCCTTATAACAGAATCACACGGTGCCAACTGTTTTTTTTTCCGTTAAAGGAGTTTCCGTTATAGGGAGACTAAAATATACAGGATATAGGTTATTCGGGACAATTGTTATTTTCCGTTATAAGGAGAATTCCGTCTTATAAAGGGTCCGTTATAAGGAGGTTTTACTGTATAATATTAAGGCTGTAACCGATTTTTCTTACTATATTATATTATAGTACCTATACCATAAAACTTTACATGTACGCTATATTATATTTAGGTTAGAATCGGTTCGGAAAGTATAACCACGCACAACCAATTTAAATCGTTTTCGCCGTGTCTTTTTCGTCGGAAAATTAAACAGACGAATTAATACTGACACCATCGCCTCCGGTAGACCTTTTGGGTTGATTACGGCCTCGAGAAACAAACTAATTAAAAAGCACTAAATTATTGTATTTATATAACTTATATAATATAGGATGAGGTACCTACAATCCTAAAACGACTACAAATGCCACGCCGTATATATACGCCTTATTCTCACATACTTGATAATATTATACAATATTAATTTATATCCGTACATATAGGTATATCTACTATCTATACGATAGACATTTTGTTAAAGTCTACCATGAAATTATATTATACCGTGTTGATCTTGGTCGCAATTTTACATTTTGTTGATTCATTCAATCTACAAAATATATAGATTTATCTAATTCTGGTCTATGATAATATCGATCTAGTATATTATGTATATTACTGCATGGGAGAACAGCTTTATACATATAAAATATTATATACCATAAGTAAGTATAATTTACCAATCATAGGTATGATAATATTATTGACACGCGGTGGTTGCTAGTTTACGACGTTTAATTTTCACGCGCCACTCTCGACTGTCGATTCTCATGACGTGTTTTTTTCTCCCGAAATTTCGCTTTTATGATTACGCATAGGTACATATAGATATACCGATGTGGCAACATACCACTTATCAAAGCGTCTAATGTAAAATTAAAATAAATAATTTAAGTTACGCCGAAAAAAAACTGCGCCATTTTTAATCGGCGTGTACTCGTACAAATGGCACCCGAATCGAACGTTCCACCCTCGCGCGAATGAGCACCGGACGGAGGGTGGAAAAAAATACGCGTCATCCACCATTATCGGTATAATTGGTTGGCCATAATCAATTGCTGCGAATCGGCGTCGGTGGTAGTAACAGCCGTCAGACAGTTATAATATTATAATGTACTCGAAACACGGCGAGGGACGCCGAGACGATATCTATGCCGAGAAATACAATTTAAAATGCAAAACGTCGCTAATTTTGTTATGTGTAGAGGTTCGAATAATATTCTCTTAAAAACTTAAATAGGTATATGAATTATCATGTCATTAAAATAGGCAAATATTCATGTTATGTCCTTTTATAACATAAGATATATTAGAATGTTAAAAGCACGTGGATCGAGATCGAGGCCTAATTAAAATTATTTTTTTTATTTTAAACACATTTTTTAACTATAATATTAAGTAGTAACCGTTTTATAAGAACACTATGGCAATGCTAAATTATGACAACAACACGGTTGTATGTCAATCCCCATTATACGCAAAATATATGTTAAGTATATTAATAAATATTCGAACTAAGTATTCTTTTCTCTAAATTAATAATTATCTTTTATGCGCCAAAAATGTATGGTTTTCAACTCAATGTAATATGCATCTTAAATATATCTTATTCTCATTTTCCATATATTTTCATAAATTCGTAATGTACATTGTAAAATTGTAAAATGTCTTCTTATAGTTGTGTGTAACATTACACATACACAAAAAAATAACTATATAAAATAGCTTAGCGAAAAAAATACGCTTAAAAACCTTGCTATGTGTAATATTCACTCATTAACATAAGAGAAAAGGGGGTCGTTTAGACGCGGCATCCCGGAAACAATAGGGGACCCTCTAGAATCACAGGTCATTAATGGAAAACAATACAACCTGAACACACTCGCGTTAATAAACCACTCACCTGCGATTGTTTTCCGTGTTGTTACGAGCGTACAAGTGTGCCGTTGTTCTACGTGCGATAGGTACTTGTCAGACTAGATTAAATTAAAAAATAAAACACGTATACACACTCGCGAACGTATTCACACACACACCTACGGTTTGTGTTCTCCCCCCTTTCACTTCCTCGCTAATTTAATTTTTCTAATAACTTTTGACACCGTTTTGGCAAGAGTATGGTTTTGATTTTAATTTTTAGCGAAATTTACTACGGAAAAAAAAAATTGGCAATTCACTGAATCATTATAATGCGCCTACTTAGCAAAGTCGTTAAAAAGAACTTGACATAATTTCGTGTTCTGCACATAATATTATAGTGTTCGTAAATATATAAACAAACTACGCTCATCGTCGACTATATTATTATGTACACAAAATGTAGTATTATTATTGGTTTAAACAAAAAAATTAAGTCGATAAAAATAAACAACACCACGATTATAAAAATGAGTACGCTATCCAATCAAACTCGTGAGTTTTCAATTGAAATTAAAATGATAATAAGTACCTATACTGTTTAAAATTAATAGAATACTGTCGTTTACCTGATGACCAACGGATTCAACCGGATCCCACGTATCTATTATAAATTATAATAGTTATTAATTATAGCAACCTGACGACTCCAATACGCAACAGACGTGACGCGTCTTGCCGAATAGTGCATCAGATCTCAACTAATCTTTTATCTATGATCTCAACCATTCGAGGTATCGATTGTACGAACAATAATTTTCGTCGGGCGTTCACCACTACGATTACTACAATAGTAATAATAATATATCATATCTATGGACTATCGGACGTTTTAGAATTTCCGAATGTAGGTATGCGCCAATATCGATCAAATCTTAAAAATATCCCAAAATTAAACCACATCGTGCGGAGCATGCGTATAAGACGTAGTGTAAAACGGTGACTTACCTGCAGACAACTGATCCGGACGATACATTAGACGAAGACTGCGCCCGTCCTGGTTTCTCGGCGGTTCCCACCACCTCGCACTCGGACGTGTTTGTGTGTGTGTGTGTGTGTGTGTGTGTGTGTGTGTGTCGAACCAGGTACGCATATTATTATACGTGTTATTACGGTGGAAGCGTGGGGGACATCCGACGTGCTCATCCCTCTGCAGCGGGTACGCGTCCGGCGGGGCAACCGGTTTGCTGGGAAGACGATCGGCGCGCACCGGTCAAGCGCAAAGGGTTGCACAACAACGGCGGCCGCGGGCAACCGGTTTGGCCCCATTGTCCACTCGCGGGGTCGTAAATAATAATAATAACGATAATAATACCTACGCGCTCACACACGCGCACACGCACGCACACCGACGCGGACGTTATACCACCTTTGAGTACGAAAAACTGGTCTTCGGGCGCGCACCGCAGTCGCAGACGCGCGAGGGACAGTCGCTTCCGTGTGGCGCGTCGTCGTCCGAACACGCGGACCGCCGTTCAATGGCCGGAAGCGACGTTATGACCCTAATATTCTCACGATTTCCAAAAGGTCCCTCTGCTTTTTGTGCAATCCGCATTTAACGTCCGCGCCTAAATCATAATAAAACGTACGCGCAGGTATACTGCAACATTACATTATATTATTATGTTGTACACCCGATGACGCGGCGCGCGTAATATATTATGCCGTTGCTCCGTCACGACCGGCCGATTTCCGAAACACCGCACTGTCCTGTATATTATTTGTCGGTCGCGGCGTATTTTTCTAATCTTTCGCCCGTAACACTGTTCGTTTATACCGCCGATTTCATAAATCTATCTCCGCCGCGCAGTTTTTTTCACATTTCGCATACTCCACTGCCGAGTAGGTATCCGTCGTCGTATTGACGAGTTTGTACGACTTCGAACAACAGAATAATGCGCTCGCCGCCGCCAGAAGATATAAAAATGTACTCGAACGCGTACAGCTTAAGAGATTCGAACGCTTACTATAATGTAAATGTGTATGTAATATGTGTTTTTAACACACAACAGTAATCATGGAAATACAATACATTTACTAATAACAGACACGTGTATTTCAGGGTAAACAATCGAGGTTCAATAATTTTCAAGTTGAGTCAGTTACATTAGCGGGAATGTATAAAGTCCTTACCACGAACTATTCCTATATATTGCCACAATTCATTGATTTTATTACGCATACATTAGAGAATGTCAAACGAGATAATAAATAATAACTTATATACAAGAAATAGTATTTTGAAGAAAATTCAAATTTAAATATTACGTCGTATTATCTATGATTGATTGAACTTAGTAACAAGACGACATACGCTAATATTTAGTGAACACCTCATTCGACAGAAAACCTAACTATTTGTTTCCATCACTGTGGATTTTAAACTAAAATTATGATATATAACGTAATACCTATGATATATCTGAAAACAATAAGTATCAGCTATAGTACTACCTATAATATAATAATTTATGATTATAAATATTTAGTTATAGAAAAAACAAAATTTTTGTGAATGTTAGTACATATTATTAAATATACATTTTTTAGATTAAGATATTAGGTGTTAATTAATTATAAATTTAAAATGTATTATTTTGTTTCTTACATTTTGATGTTATTTGTTGGAAACCTTACAGGGAAATACCGCGTTAAACACATTTTTTTAAAAATATTGTTTTAATTTTAGTAATACCATCGTGTATCATTATAATTTATAGTGATAAAATAATAATATTATTTATTGCTCTTTATGTATTATCCCCATTTTATATTATTTAACTAATCATTATTATAACTGTACTGATTCTCATTAAAAACGTTTCCGGTTTCGCCAATAGAACAAATTATAAATAATACACATATTTTGTTTCACGAGTAAATAAATAATAACAAATTTCATGCTCTTAAAAACATATAAGGTTGGCGGAATAACGCCTACGATGTAAAACCAACAGGTGTATAATTCATTGTTGTTCTGAATTTCCTAATTAATATACTGAAGACACGAAACAATCGACCAGTAGATCATTATGATATGCAGTGCGCAGAATCACTGGCATAACCAGGGGGTGGTAACGATACTGAGCCCCCTAAATATTTTTTTAGCCCCTTTCGGTATTTACCCAAGTCTTTACAAAAAAAAACTTTGTCATGTGTCCAATGTATATAATAATTCATAACTATATAATTATTTAAATTATGGCATATATTAAAATATTAATATTTTGTACGTAAATAATATGTTATTTTAAAAGAAATCACTTGCAATTACAGGCGTATACAACTATAAACAATTTAAAGTAGAATAAGAAATATTATATACTTGAGTATTTTAGGATTATTTTTTAATGATTTTTCTTTAATTTATCATCTGTAACAGCAGCTGAAACTAAACTCTAGTTTCGCCAATCGTCCATGCGCAGTAAAAACTGGAGCATACGGAAACAACACGTTTTATATTTTGTTTCCACATTTACGTTATAATGTAAGTTTAAAGTATAGCGTTAAAACATTGTCGGATTCAAATCTACGACGGAAGAATAATTCATAGTTCAATGTATCGACTAAAACAAAAACTATTATCATTTCTGGCTTCCGTTTGTTTAGAATATTCGATCCGATTGGGTCATTCGTATTACGACGCCGTTTGCATGTCTGCAGTGGTGGCGATGGAGCTACCGAACTGCCTACGAGAGCCGAAATTAGTCCATCGCCACTGGCAGTGGCCATCCGAAGAAAACCAAAATACATTCTGATCTCGTGTACGGTTATTGGTGTGAAGCTGTTGTTAGAATCGGTCGGCGGCTGCAGCAGTGGTGGCGTGGTGGAGGTATATATACGTGCACATATATATTTTATAATAATATCAGAAGGGATGGAGGTAGTGGATCCGTTTTGATGGGCGCAATTCTTCTTCGCCAGATGCTTATCTGTTATATTGTAAAAACCCCTGACGGCTTGACAGACAGTGAAATATGAGGCTCGGGGATTTTGTCTGCCGTTCTTTTTGTGCGTGCGCGCGCCCGAGACGTTCCGCGCCGTCGAACCCTGCCGCTTCCTTTTTGCATCCAAAGGAAAACACACCCTGCGCCGTTCGCCCACCCACATTATACCACCGCCCCCGTCACCGTCCGGAGTCCTTGTCACCCTCTTCCTACCGCCACCACATCCAATGAGCTTCTCACCCGCCAGCACACGCTCAGTCGTCACTATATATACTGTCTTGTACCCCGCCGCACCGTCCCACCGCACCCGTCGTAATATCGTCGAGCTTTCGTTCCAAAAATCCTTCTTCTTCTTCTCTAGACACGAAACCCATACCCCACACGGCCGCCTCTCCCCTACACCGTAGATCCTAAATCCTTAACATCGGTCCATTATTTATCTCGCTCCCTCCTCCCCACCCCGCCGATCATCACGGCTAGGTTTTCGCCAGAAAATGCGGCCATTTGTTTGGGAGCTCGGGAGGTTACGGCTGACGCGTTCGCACAATGACGCCGTTGCGCTTTTCTTACCCAAAACAAACGGATGCTATTAATATTGTATGTTTTTGAAACGTTTCGTTTACCCGAAAAACTGACGCTCTCGCACGAATCCGCCAGGCCCACTACACCGTGATTGATGGACGCCACTGTAGCCGCGCAACCACCTCCACTACCACCCCTACCAATAGTAAAATCGGCAACATCATATTTTCATCCACTGCTGAAGCCACCACGCCATCACGACTGTTTCGATATACTCAAGTATGTAGGCGTGATATTCGGTCAACCAAAATCGTCACTAATAACTCCCTGCAGTGACACGCTTGTCGATCTTAAAGAATATATGTTACACTATTGTATTTATATTATATAATACATATATACCTAATGACATTGGTTCACCAATATTACATTTCTGAAATAGAACTTCATGACATGCCTGAAAAACTCAAATTTCAGATTAAACACTATTAATTTACATTACCAAACACGACGTTTTCATGGTAGATTATTTGATATTTTTTGATTGTAGCAACTCGTTTACTTGATTATAGTTATTCTAATACGACAATTACATATTTTGTTAAAATTAAAAAATATTGCTTATAATATTGTATAATATATTATAATATACAAATACAAAATTATTATTGTGAACAATTAATAAGAATACCTGAAGAAAAAATAATATAATATATAAAATAACATTTATATTGGTTATAGGACATAATGAAGTAAGTCAGTTTAGGAAAACTCTTCTACTTTAGTACCTACTTTACTCTTATTAAGTTAAGAATGCGATGATGATAGTGTACTGTCAAATAAAATTACGTTTTTAAAGGGATTAACATATTTTTACACACGGGTTTAATTAATATAAGTGATCAAAATCATTTTTACGCGACTTCATTTAATTAGTTTATGTGTCATTTTGGACTTCAGCTTATTTCAGAAACAATCCCTTTGAAGATTTAATTAAGCGCAGGAATAAAGAAACATAATGACCATTCATTTTAATTCAAACCAATAGCATAATAGGTTTATTACGATTTTACAATATTTTCATATCCTAAAAGCGTGGAGGTTTTCATTTTCAGACAAACTATACTTTGTATTTTACAAAGCCACGTAACGGATACCATACAAAAAAATATATCAGGTAAGATTAATTTAATTTAAGATTTTCATAAGTTTAAACCTTTATAATACATTCAACCTACTATTGTTTAAATAAGTAAAAATAAAATAAAAATGATATGCCTAACAATTTAATGCATACATTTCTAAAGTCTATAGGCATGAATCATTACTATTTATTAGTTATATAATAAGTCATAACTAACTCATAATATATAATTGTAATATTTTTAGAATCATTATAGTATGTATAACTACTTAAAAATTGTTTTTATAACATTACACCAAAAGTACTACCACTGGGTAGTTTCTTTATTTCCGTTTCTTATGTAATTTATTAATATAACACATATGCTTATTGTAAAGTTTATTACAGATTTTGTTCTTCAAAATAAAAAAATGCAAACCGATACACATCAGAGAAAGCCTAAAAAAATTCGAAAGATTCTATCAGTAATTAGCTATTGTTTCTGTTTTGTATTTATAAATTTATGTCACTTTTTGTGCATATTATTATGAATTATGATAATACTATTGTAGGTATGTATATGTTATGCAATGAATAAAAAAAAAATATTTTTGGGGTGTACTTATTCAAATTCCAAACAAACTAATAAGGTATTAGGAATTAGGTACATCAAAATCTATATTTTTGTGTTTTTTGATATTATTACACGCACTTAAATTTGTTTTCAAATAAAAGTTGCAATTCCTGATTGGTAAAATAACATAATAAATTGATATTACCTATACTCAATCGTATATTCAAACACAAAATAACTTAATACATCGGCTCCAAAAAAAACTAAAATTAACTGTGAAAGTCTAACATATTATTTAAAATAACTTATAACAAGTTTGAGAAGGAATAATATTAAAAACTAATATTGACTGAATATTTGATTGCTTATCAAAATGTTTTGTCACTAAATAGTTAGGATAATATTTATAATATACATATAGACGGACAAAATTTTAAACTACCTAAAGCAGTACATTTTTAACAACGTTATAATAATGTTTACACACGCATCATGATACCAATGCATTTATGTTTTATATACCACTCTAGTTCTTTGACGCACATAATTTAATTTTTTGTTCAGTTATAATAAATTTAGCGATCAATTTATTAGTAATTAAATATGTGCACAAAATAATATAAATGAATATTTTCGAAAATGAATTGTTTATGGACAACTACTGTAAACACGCACGATCTAAAAAAATTAAAAGCAGAGGAATAGGTACCTATAATACCGGAAATAAATTGGAAGGAATAACCAATATCAATGGCTTTATTACGTACAAAACTATATTCACAATCGAAATTACGAAGGAAATTATACTGTATTGAAATGTTGTACATTAACGGAAAAATACATTAGTTGTAATAATATTCATCTACGAAAACTGAAAGACGACTGTAAAAGTAAAATGTATAGTAGGTTGATAGCACATCATATTATAATATTATGAGACATAAAACGTATAACGTTTTATTTTACTGCGTCATAATTTTAAACTAAAATCACTATTATAAGTATAATACTTACATGACTGATAATTAAATTTCAATTACATTTAGCGTATCGTATCATAGTCACAGCTAAGTGTACTACACTTTACACCTATTAATGTTTACAAATAATTGAAATTGTTGTCTGACACATAGTGCCTTTGACTGAAAAATCCCGTGGTTTAAGAATGAAAATACTACCTATACAACATTATAAAAACACTCAAATAAGATTTAGCTCTTCAAATCACAACAGTATATTATATTATTAGTCTTCGTCGTTCTTCTGCCCAAATACAATTTGGAGCGACTCGACTTCCAGACAGCTACAAAATATTGTAATATCATATCACCTTGATCATACTTAGGTACGTGGTAAAAAAATAATATAACAAGACAATACATGAGAATATACATTTTTTTAAAAACTTTTTTTGGTTTGTACATTGTTTACATTATTCCGTCAAGCAGCTGTTGGACTGTATGCGTTTCAACAGGTCCGGAACGGCGATTTTCCTAGACGACTCTGGGTGCTTTACAAACACACGGATGCCCAGTGTGAATAAAAAAAAACAATAATAATGATAATAATGTAATTGAAGTAACGGCGATGGCAAAAACAAAAACGCCACCAAGACGAATTGACCATATGCTCTTGTTCACCTGGCGTGTTTATCTATGCACGCGTTAGAGACGTAAATAAAGTGGACTCATAAAAAACGGTTGATTGGCTATAGCCATAATATATAAAATGAAAAAAAAAAATAAAAACATAATCAACCGAATCGAACAATGTCAGCGTTATCGATATAGGTCATCGGAATCTAAAAGTGAAAAAAAAGTTTTTTTTATAATGTTCTATAATCATTCCGTCTCAGAAATGATGTTTACTGTTATTCACCGCGTCTTATTACCTATAGGTATAAATAACAACACTTGTCGATAAATTATTATAAGTTTTCTAAAATTTTGCTTTCGGAACTAAGTTTATATATTTTTAAATCAGATAATTTATTATACTGTGTAGTATCATTACAAAATGGGTCTATATAAAATACGATAATAATTAGAGTAAATAATAATATAAACACATTTAAAATTTAAATCAACGACAACAAATTTTATTTTTACTCTTGTAGAAATATCCTCAATTCAAGTTAAACACACATTTATATGCTAGCGTTGACCTTTTATACTGAGAGTCGTATTTGTCATAACACAACAAAAGCTACCTACCAAGTATAATATACCAACGCGGTTATATAGAATGCGTTAATCATGTAAATTATAAAAATTATAATCTCTCTGGAAGTATACTTAAGTATACCTATTATTATTTTTTCCATAAATTACAACTTATATTCTATTACAGGCATATTATATAAAGAAAAACGTATGATATGCTATTTAAATTTTTATCCTAACGTACACAATATTAAAACAAATATATTTTCCCGAAATACTGTTGTCATACATTCATATACCCTCAAGTGGTATGTTAATTGAGGTCTGGGACCTCATCCGACCATCCTACATATCCCGACCTGGATCACACACCTATATATTATATTATATATATATATATATATATTATATATATATATATATATGCACGCCAAACAAACTTATAGGAATGGTTTCGTCACTCTGTAGCTTAAATTTCCACTCCACAATTGTATTGATATTTCCCATTGTAAAGGATTCTATTTCAAATAACTTAAAAATCAACCTTTTTTACGCATAATATTATGTGAAAAGTATCAAATTTGGTAGGTAGGTAATAATGAAAATAAATAAACGTAATCTACATACCTATACTGAGTAGCATTGTAAATTGAGATCACAGAAGTTGAACATAAACTATACAAATATTATATAATATACAACGCATGTACCTATAATAAAATGGATGGAAAAGTATCTTCTTATTATGTAATTAACATAATATATGGTTGTTAATGAATAATGATTGTGAATCTATATTTTAGAATTTCATAAAATGTGTCATTATTTTTGACTAGTAGTTTTTTTTACTATAGTTTACATTTTTTTAAGCACATAGATGTATCACAGATTTTATAAAAAAAAAGATGGTGCACTTTCTATTCAAGCCATGTCATTCTCAAAAACGTAAGCACCTACGTAAAACCTACCTCAAATCAGTACACCACTAAAAGAGAAAAAGTAATAAGAAAATAAAATATAATCTGTGGATGTATCAACAATAAAATAATCTTTATCCCTTTTAATAGTAATAGATATTTATTGTTTAATTGATTCTAGTGCTTTTTTATGGTATTAGAAGAATCATGAATTTCTTATGTAGGTACTCTACTACTTTCTTAATTATATCTCTCGAAAGTTTAGTAAATAGTTTTAATTAAATCATTTGAAATAAAAAACTATTAATTCTCTATTTGGCGATTCTTTAATTTTTTTTTTATACATTTATTTTATATTTTTAAACAAATTTTATTTAAACTAATCAATAACCAGTCAATTTTAAATAGAATCGCATAAAGTATAGTTCGATAGTTCATTATCTGTACCATTTTAAAAGTTTTCGTTATAAATCATGCACACTACGTTTTGTATAAAATCAAGTACTGACATAATTTTCAATTAAAATATATTTTAAAATTGATAATTTAAGTTGACATAACGCGACGCATCTTTAATCCTTCAGCTTAACCGCTGCCAATCTTAAGAGTTAAGATAAGTACTTATATGAACTTAAGTCAATCTAGGTAATTAAAAAATAAATTTTCTATTCAATATGAATGTAAAAAATTACTATTATTTATGTATATAACTATTATTTCTTAATAAATATAATTAAATTAAGTGTGGCCTGCGAATACTATGAACAATTGATGCCCGGTAAACTGAAAATAGTCGGAGGATTAGGTACAAACTTACACCTCCATTCCAGTTCCATGAAAACTCGGACGGCAATCAGGTTCCGAATAGACAAATATTGACCCGTGGACGTTGCGGTTTCGTCCCAAGACAGTGACCAGTTCTCAACGCGGTATATGGTCGAGTTATAAGAACGCTGCACCGGCGCATCTGGTCATCAAACAATTACAACGTGGCCAACATGGCAAACGAACTCAATACCTACAAGAGCAAAAGACAGCGGTGAAACCCGTGTCAGAGTCTAAGAATATGTATGGCTGTTCTTCGGTGACAAGACGGCATGTAACGGCATTTCATGGTCATCATATTATTTACCATACGGTCGGCACGTGCAGGATGGACACAGACACCCTCCCTGACCCATCTGTCGTACCCTTTTGTACCACCGTGTTCGACCACCGGTTGTGGTATCGACAATCTCCGGGTAGTGGACCACGTGCCTAATCTACCTATCAGCGTCCATCGCGACAGCGTCTCGCGACAACCTGTGGTTAATGTCTATGTCTGCTTTTATTTTTTCCAGTTTGAAACCGACGGCGCCGCGGGAATTGCTTTCGCATTACTTCCGCGATAATGTCCACGTCTGCTAGCCTAACCTAACCTAACCTTGTTCAATTCTTATCTTATTTTTGTTATATTTATTTTTGATATGAATATTTTTTTAATACAAGATTTTCGTTTCCGGCCGATTTTCCATAAGATTTTCGTTGTCAGGGTTACTTATTAACAAAAACATAATTACGATTAATTCATAGAGTTTCGTTGTAAAGGAAAAATATCGAGTAGCGTGCTATATGGATTTTTATTTATGGTTTTCATTCAATATTTTAACTATCTGACTGTATCGTAGGTTATGGTTTTATTAGCTCTATGAAATAGTTTCAGTTATGAATTTCCAATGTTATTTTAAATATAATCGAATTATACTACTATTAGGTAGGAAATTATTGGTTAAGCCACATTTAAACTATTTTAAGTAAACGAAGTTATTACGGTGAAACAATTTAACTAATCGATATTAATTATTATTATTTCACTATAGCTAATAAATTATGTTATTACTTATTATTGTATGTTACAATTGAAAATCTATACCAAAAATGAATAAAATTTGACTTCTTTTTTGTGTCTATTTCATTGGATTTTTGATTATTATGAAAATAAATGAAATATTGTAATAAAAACATGTGGGTAGCTATCTATATCTTTAATTGTATTATTCTATAATTTCTTTTATTCCTTTATTTTTGGATGTACAGATTATATTATGTGACTAACTTGAAATAATTTTCTATACTAGGTCTTCCAATAAAGTCAGTAAATTTCGTTAATTTAATAAATTAATTTTTAATTAATTACAAAAAAAAATATTAAATTAGGTATTAAAAATCACAAAACAAGTGAACGATCAAATATATTGAAAAAATGTATACATCATTTAGGACTGGGATTATAATTTTCTCAACATAAACTCAGTGTTTAGTATAAACCGTCGTAATTTTAAACTCTCATCAACCCGCGCGTGTACTACATAATATATTTTAACGAATTATAATAATGCTTCGATTATAGGACTCGGTGTCTGCGGGTGACGACGGCGGCGGAGTGCGGTGTGTGAATTTCGACTCACGTACCGAAGGAAGAGATGTTATTATATGATTTTTTCAAACAACCGTACGACGGAGTCTCTATACATATATATATTGTCTATACAAATGATTAATAATTATCGTACGATTATAATGCGTAATATTATATATTACTTGACTTTATAATATTTATATTATGACTTGTACCCTATGCAAGCCTCGTACGGGGCTGGTCGTTATGAGACTGCCGGGAAGCACTGCGATCCCTGTTGAACACGCGCACACAATATTATATTTATATATATTCCGCCATATTGAGCCCGTGCTGGAGCGGACCGCGGGGGGACGGCGGCGGACGATAAAAACGAGAGGCGCGCTGTATTTTAATCTCGTATAACTCATCTCCCTCCTACTCTCGACGACTCGCGCCATAAAAAGCAGTCCAAGTAAACTGCAGAAACAAAAGGCTCCGCCGCCGCCGCCTCCGTTGTGCGCGGGTGTGCGTGTGTGCGTGTGCGTGCGGTGTGATAGGACGGCGCGGAGGAGTTTAGGTTTTACGACGTAGCCTTCTTAATTATATATGCGCGCAACGATTTTTCTTGACTCCCCGCCGCCGCCGATTTGCAGAGGCGAGAGGTGACCTCCCCCTTGGCGCCCTCACCTCCGTCGGAAAACGGGAGCTCGTTTGAATCCAAAACACAATTTATAAGCTTAAAGGGCGCGCGCGCGCTCGCGTTCCCGTAGCGTATATGTATATGTATAATATATATATATAAAGTATATATGTATTATACTGCGCGGGACGCAAAAAATAAGCCGAGTGCAATTTACGATTCTGCGGTCGGTCTGCGGCCGCCGCTGGTTAATATATATATATATATATATACTTAAGAGGGACGAAGTTTTTCGTTTGGCAAACAAAAAACTCCGTTTCGGTTCTACAAAACCGTATAATGAACCAAACGGATAAAATAATGATAAATATAGCGCAACTATACCTTAATGTCTTATAAAAGGGTATAAAAGGTAGATACTATAATAATATATTTTATGTACTTTTTGCAGTCGATCGAAGCACGCCGAAAATCGATGTTTACCTAATAATATGTATACCTGTGTACAGCAGTTATAAGCAGTAGTTATGTTTTTAAATTTTAAGAAATGTATAGGTGTATCGGTTTCGCGCTTTTTTTTTTTTTAACTATTTCGCTATTTTTACAGCAGACAAAGCTATTTTTGCGCGATAGTTACATGTAAATACAATTGCACATAATCGTTTGATTCCGTCAATATTGTCTCCAGTCGTCAGAAATACCTGCAGAACAACAACTGCAAAATTTGTCGAAAAAAAGGTCATCTTCGTTATCGACGGTGATGTCGCAGTTTTCAAACAACGCACCTAGTAAAACGACGGTCTATTTGGTCCAAAGCCATTGGGGCCGTGCACTATATATACACGCACTGGGGTCTCCGAGTCTCTCTGCGAGGTGTCCGGCGTTTCGCACACACAAATTTTTGAGAAAAACGCGATCGCTATTTGTTTGCGTCGGTTCGGCGAGGTTTCAATGTTTGAAACAACTATGACGTGCGTGTGTGTGGGTGGGTGGGTTGATGGGTTGGAGTGGGTGGGGCAAAAGTTTATCGCTTTACCTGTCGGACGACGAACAATAACCGCACGCCGTCGCGTATTATTTATAAAGTAAATATATATATGTGTAAAGGATGTATTTTACCACCTCGCGGAACGTCGCGGTGCCTTGGGCGGGGAGAAGAGTGATTCCCGCGGGAGAATGTCGCCTCAAGACGCGCGAGCGTGTTATCTGCGGTCCAGGCGATAAAATTGGTGGACGCAGAAAAACCGCGAAGTGCGCGCGGGTTTACGAGCTCCTTGGGAAACGATCGCGACGAAAACTGCGCGCGCGATAAGGTGGCGAAATTTATGGCGGCGGCGGCGGCGGTTGTGGTCGTCGTAATATAACGCGCCGCACGACGACGGTGGCCGGTGGCCGAGAAAGTCCGCGGCGGGGCGGGCGGCCACGGATTTACGGTGGCGGGCGGGGCGACATTATTATTGTGTGCGCCGCTCGGCAAAAACTGCGAGGGCTGATAAAGGCGACCGTCGCTAGCGGTGGACGGCGGTGGTAGGGGCGGCGAAAAAGAGACGACACAGCTCGAAGACGGAGGCAAAGGCGACGACGACGACGACGACGACGGCGGCGGCGGCGGCGGCGGCGGCGGTGGTGGTGGTGGTGGTCGGCGGCGCGCGTATAAATATATTGATCGGGGGCGGGCTCACTGTATACTCTTTCTCTGCTCTCTTTTTGACCATCTTTCGTTCTTCTTTTTTAACGCGCCCGCTAGGCGGCGGCGAGGTCGCTCGCCCGTCCGTCTGCGAACGACCGACGACCGTGTCCGCGCGGGCCACGTAATATATAAGTCGCCGCGGTGCCGGGGAGGGGCGTCAAAAAAAAAATAATTACACTACCCTGAGAACAGTCCGATTTGGCCCGCCGTGTCTATATCGAACGACTTTTTAGCTTTAATAACGTCGATATTTTTAAGGGTTTCCAACCCCGTCCGTCGCCGACGACCGCCCGCGCGGGCCACGTAATATATAAGTCGCCGCGGGGCCGGGGAGGGGCGTCAAAAAAAAATAATTACACTACCCTGAGAACAGTCCGATTTGGCCCGCCGTGTCTATATCGAACGACTTTTTAGCTTTAGTAACGTCGATATTTTTAAGTGTTTCCAACCCCGTCTGTCGCCGTCGACCGGTCGGCTGACGTGTGACTGCCAACGAGTGGGTAGTGCGAGAGGGGCTTACACGTTAACGCGTATTTATTACCGCGGTCGTCGTTGCAGGACTTTTCATCCCTCCCACTGCGCGCACGGTGGACATTTGTAACATCTCAGTTCACATCCCTCGTAAATATATTTTTTTAGTTTTTTTTGTAGATATGATTTAGGCGCCGTCGTTTGTAGAGATGCGTTGAATATAATAATTAAAGAAAGAACATCGTAAAATCATAACTTTTTCATGATGTTAAAAAAATACTTATTTAAAAATTTATAATAATCTCTAATGATATATAATATGTAGAACGAAGGTAGGATATTGTACAAAACACAAATGTGTCATATTATATAGTTATTAGGTAGGTATTGAATTGTTTAATTTCTATTATCTACGAGTTTTGATCAAAATCAAACATATTAAACCAGACTGGTCGGGTTTTTATAAGAAAATAACTACTTTACCTTTTACGGACCGTCTAGGGTGATTAACTATGTATATACTGTATATACTGCATATAGTATAATACAATACATCACATCGTCAATTTTAAATATGTGGTTTTTGGGGGGAAGGCGAGCACTCCCCTCAAGTCATGCCTTTATGTTACGGCCCGTGCAAATTAAATTAAGGTAGATATAGTGTTATATAGGTTATATACATAATATAATATATAAAATATATTATTTTTATACAAGTACATTACATAAAAAGGTTATACGATATATTTAAACTGCAAAATGAAAATTTATAATATACGGGTTTTGCATGATTACGTTATCAGTAAGAAAATCAACCTATTTTATTGTTCGATATCACTATACCGGGGACGGGCAAAAACTATATCCAAATTCTATATATTTTCTATTAGGCGTTAAGTTATGAGGTCCATAAATCATGATTTAATGTTGTAGAACAAATTAATATAAACATGAAACCAAAAAAATAAAACGTATGCCATTTTTTGCCTACCGTAAATACTAAATTATTATTTTTATATTTTGGTTTTTTGTTAAAATATTACCTATCCTTACACATTAAAACATATCTACTATATTTTTCCTTATTTTAATCATCACTCGAAGACATTCATCTAATGTGATTCTGGAGAATATGAACTTTAAAGCAAAATTAAAACGCAACTATTACACATAACACAATATGTAGCGATTAACAAGGAATAATCAAACAAATTTTAATAGAAATGAATAGAAATATTCCAAGACCATAAAGTGCGACTTACAATACAATAATGAAATTTGATCACAGATGGGTGAATGGGTGACAAGTTGTTGCCTAAAAATTGAACAATGTTGGCTTTTAACATGCAAAATGTACACGACATTATAATATACATTTATAAGTCATCTCAAGCAGTGTGACAACATAGCGTCATAATGCTATTATAATTGTCGAAGAACAAATTTGAACTTTATTACAATAGTTTGAATTTACATTTAAAGATTTCGTATGGTCCCAAACTACGTGGCTGCAGCTGCTACGAGTGTGTTATTATGAATAACACATTACAGAAAATAATCTCAAGTCCTAACAATGAACAAGTATAGATATGCCTTACGTGTGTTATATAAATTATGAGTTGCTTCCTACAAAATAATATTTTGATGTTATATTTTAAGTTATTTTTCAATTAGTTTTTATTTTACCATTTGTGTCTCACAGCACATTGAAAACGTAGGTAATATTTTAGTCTATGTCAGCTTTACTACCTATCGTCCCAACAGTAGTGTTTCAAACACTCACTGACCACTTGAAATATTCTATTTAGGGGTAAATACCTACGTGTTTTTAGGGGCTACAAAACCCGTTTTACTGCGAATCCCCCTAACATATTCCAGCGACCGTTTCAATGATTGTATTGTTAGGCAACTGTGTCCCACATATACATTCAAAATATACGTCCATGAACAGGATAGGGTTAATGTGTTGAATTTATAAATTTCCTTTAGTCATCAATTGAATAAATTGTATTGAGTCCACAATATAAAC
Organism: Nasonovia ribisnigri; assembly: GCA_027563435.1. Lineage (NCBI taxonomy): Eukaryota > Metazoa > Arthropoda > Insecta > Hemiptera > Aphididae > Nasonovia > Nasonovia ribisnigri. The sequence continues at coordinate 135,992 of JANEHU010001127.1, forward strand.
TAAATGTTACCTGAAACGAAAATAATTTTCAAAATATCGTACACAAATATAAAAGTAAAACTATTTTTAGTAATCATATTTCAGACTTCCAAAGCAATATCAAAATAAAGTACCTATTTTCATTAATTCAAAGTGATCATTGAAAAAACGTAAACCCAAATAGAAGTATAAAATGTATAGTTAAGATCAATTTTAGATAAATTAATTTTTTTACTACCCAAATTATGCGTATATTATGCATTAATATATTCTATACTGGTTCGTATCCAATGCATATCCTTCCGTACATATTACATTTTACTTGAACTATTTATTTTATGTTTCTACAAACTGTTTTTTTTAGTATAATTAAAACTATCAAAAATATGATGACGAAATTAATTGTATTATCGTGAAAAGGATAAAATTGAATAATAAATTATAGTTACCTAAATAAAATCTCTAATGATGATATAAATGTTAAAATATAATATAAATATTTTCAGTAATAATTGTATTTGGTTCATTTTATATTGTTATGTAGGTACCTATATGTTATATTGCAGTATTCAACATTTCTTTAGTAAACAAATAAAATTAAAATGAGTGAATTAAAATTATTTATTTTGTGTTCAAGAGAAGATGTAATATATAAACTATTTTAATAACCTATTCCAAACTGTATCATAATATTTTATGTTCGCTATAATGTATGCCCATAGCGTTATGAAATATGTCTATAAAATATGTAGGTGTAGTACTATAAATTATAATTTACAGCTGTTTAATATAAAAATAAATGGTAATGTTTGTGCCGTATAGTGTTATACAAATTAATTCGAAAGATTTAAGAATTTCATTAAAATATAAATAGGTATGGGTAAAATTCTAAAATGTATTTTGTATAATGGTATTTTGAATAAAAAAAATATTGTACAAGTTCGCATCACTTATACAACCTTACTAGAATTATTGCTTTACTAGGTGAATCCAAGAATCAACATCATTAGCAAAAATTAACTTATTGACATGATAGGCATACCTACAGACTTTTTGGAGGGGTTATTGAAAAACTATTAAAACAAAGAACTATTTATATGCATTTCCATCAATGTACACGTTCAATGATAGTATCATTAATATTGTATCGTATTGTAGTATTAACATAAGACGAATAACTATGATCATATGACGTATTATTTGGTTTCAACAGTATTGTACTGTACGTTTGTACATAGTAGGTACTCACACAATTTTATACAATATATTATTATAAGTGGTGCCCAAAAAGCATCTGTTATTTTAATTAATAAAACCTTATTGGTTCATTTTTTTCGTATGTTCTTCGATTTGTTTTTTATATTTCATATAGGTAATAAAATGTATATATTATTATTAATGAAGCAAATTTAAGTTTTGGTGTGGGATTGTCCAAAGTAATTAGTAGAACTGTAGGAGTGTTTTTACCTAATCATTGGAGGTTTTCGTTGGCCAGTATAGGTACTCTTGTACCTACCAAAGTAACATCGCTCAATTTTTTCAATGGTATTTTATGTTACCTATAAACTAATAAAGTTATTATAGTTAATACACGTGTTTTATTTGACATAATTTATGTATGTTGTTTCCTTTGGGTTCACAACACTTTTATTTCTCATATCAGATTTACACTAGACCAACTAAATTAAAACAAATGGCAACTAGTCGGTAAAAATCTGGTGTATAAGTTATTATTATATTCAATATTATCAATTATATTTTAGCTATAGGTAAATAATTACAATTTACATATTTTATTATGCACAACAATGTGGTAAAAAGGTAAATAGCCTCATAAATCATATTATGCGCATAGCGTAGGTATGAATTTTTTTAATATTATATGCACCTCTATACGCACATCGTCGTCGTAAATGGTTCATAAATAATATATATTTTATCAGTGATTTCGAACGTTTTTACCATTCCACGTGCTATTAATTGGATTTTGATAATTAATACCGAGAATTTCAAACACTGAACCCATCGAAATATTTTCTAAAAAGAGAGTGGAAAAACGATGGAAAATATTTTGTATATATATTATAGTGTGCGAGAACGGGATGACAAGGTAGTTGCTATTGGAAACAATAATATGTTTATAATAATAATATAATTATGAAAATAAATCGAAAAATGTCATTCTTCTTCCGCCACGTAGGACGTCCGGTTATTATAATTAATAAATATTTGGACCCAGTGACATTGTCGTATATATACATACCGTATGGCCGTGATGGGCGGTGATTAAAAAATAAACATAAATAACAATAATAATAAATAAAAAAACAAAACAAAATTAACGAGTTTTTAACCACAGTGGACAGAGACCGACTACTATCGATAGGTACCCCTCTCTCCCTTCGCCGAAACACTCGACACACGAAAAATGTGCGTATTTAATCATTGGTCATTTTCACACATGCACACGTTCGTGTATAATATATATACGTACATGTTTATTATTTAATGCACATTTTACATTCGGCGTACATGTGCTGAAATTCCCAAAAGAACGAAAAACGAACGTGCCCCGATGATTAAACAAACATAACAATAATATTTGCAAATATAATATATATAATAATACAATAAATAAATAACGCGTACACGCGTCTAATTGGATTTGATAATATTTCGACAACTGTACAATGGTGTGCGTCTGTTTGCGCACACTCGTTTACCGAGCGTTTGGAAAATTCCCAAAAATCGCCGTCCGCAGCTGACCTAACCCAACCGCAGGCGTCACACGGTCCAGGCGGGGGGGAGGTACGGTGACCGCGGGTGGCGAACGTGTTTTTTTCCAACGCTAAAACAAATAGGATACAAAATAAATATCGTCGTCCTATTATTTATTGTAATAATAGTATATATGCATATCGTTGTCGCTGGCCTGTCGGAGATTAAAACTATCGCACGATCCGCGCTTCCCGCGTCATAGGCGTATAATAATAATAATAATAATAATAAACACAACATTACACCGCTGCAGTTGTGCACACCAGACTAGACGTCCGAACAGAAATATTATAATAATATAAGCCATTATTGTCGTCGGGGCAAAGTCCCCCCCACCCCCCTCCTATAGCGCCAATGAGTCCACGGTCGCCAGCGTTGTTCGCCGGACCACCGCTATATTATTTTACAAATAATATAACACATATATATATAATTTAATATAACATGCTATTGATAAATATTATAATAAAACGCCAGACGACGGGCGCGCGTGATGTTTGCCTTTGACCGATATAATCCGTGCACGCACATAATAATATTAAATATTATGCTCACCCCATAACGGAATATAACATACGTGTGTACAAGCGATGATCCGGAAACCGTCGTTGGTCCTCCGCACGGTGGTCGTTTGTCAATATCTGAAATCTGTTGTTGTTGTTAACCGCAATTTTTATCATTCGCGCGCTGGATGGATGTCGTCATCGTTTGTACCTATATTATAATAATTATTACAACGATTATTGTAAAAATTAATTATTTATTATTATCACCGTATCTGGTCACTGCCCGCAACAATATAATACATAACGTCGTCTTGTATATTATGATGGTTGTTGTACCCGAGAGTCGACCCCGTAAAAAACAAAACGCGGCCATTATCATAATATAATATGAATGATATGATTGTGAGCTTAAAATATTAATAGCCCGCAGTGTGACTGCTGTACATAGATGTCGGTTTGAATCTACCCAGAGGCGCATCTCAGACTTTTGGCAAAACACCTCCACACTATCTTATTCATTAATTATAATATTCCGATTTAAAAGTATAACACGAGTGACACATATAAATAGTTTATGTAGACTAAATTATAAAAAATTAAATATTTCAAAAAAAAAAAAATTGGATTCATAATAATTATGAAAAATTATCAATAAATTATTTATTAAAATAGAAGTATTCATATACTTTGTAATAAATACACATAGATAATATTTCTGACAATAATTTATTCCACAATTAGATTCATTGCCACTAAACATATACATTTCGTCACACCGGTACCTATTATTATGACGTGTTAATGTGTTATGTACTAATGTTTCCAACTATACGTGTCCGTGTAGGTCTATAATATACAATATAACATAGTACATAATATATTATTATGTGCTTGATACTATTTCAATATAAAATTAAATGTAATTGTTTTGTTTTCTTATACTATTATTTGTATGATAATATTATATTATAGAGGTAGGTACTTAAGTAGTTAAGTTTAAAGCCACTTTAAAAATAAAATTAAATACACACTCTCGGACCTATTTAATAAGCATATGATATACACGGGAACCATGACGCGTGCCAGTAATCTATGTACCTAAAATATTACGTTACGCTGAATTCTTTTTCTTAGCGGACACGAAATACTTCTACAGTTGATATACTCTATATAAATTTATATAATTTTTTCTTTAGATTTCACTGAATTTCCACGTCGTTTCCTATTCATGCGGCAATACGGTAATGCGGATATGCGGACATGCGCATTGCGCGATGAAAACTCCAGACGGTATGATAAGTGATTGATCGATTAGCGTTTATTCATTATTCTTTTATTTGAGTTCACCAAATTCATTGAATGGCTTAATTATATCCTAAAACTCTGGACCGGTTTCTTTTATTCAGAGTTATAATTATACATTAACGTGGATATTTGTCCGTCCAATTTAATCACCCCTCCTCTTCCCCTCCCTCTATACTATATAGTCTATAGTATAATCTGTATATTCTAATACCTATAATTACCAACACTCAAATTAGGTATACAGTATAAAAAGTCCATATTTTTCGAGATTCAGTTAGGTACTTACGTTTAAATTATAAAAATATTTTTTTTTATGTTTAGAATTATTGAATATACGTTTTACTTTGACAAAATAAATACCTAATAACTTTCGTGACTATAATTTATGCATTACCTATATTATAACTTAAGCTTAAATTATTTAATATAATATTATATAAGGTGTGATAGATAAATAATCATATTACATTATTAAAATGAAGCATAATTATAAATTTATAACACTGAAAAAAGAAACCTATACCGAGTTTTAGAATGAAATTAAGTCATTCAATGCAATTGGAGAACTCAAATAAAAAAAGGGGGTCAAGTGGATGTCGCTCCGCTGTACAGTAGGCTACAAATAGATCACTGTACTATAATGGATGGTATTAAATTTGAATTCAATGATATAATATCATTGTATAAGAAAAACGATTCTGAGCGGAGACGGTATGTCAGTCTAGGATATTTTAAATTATATTGATATTGTTATTATACGGTAGCTGCTAAGTTGAATTAATATTATTCATATTATTTAATTATTAACCTAAAATTATCAGTGATGCTATAAAAATATTATAATATATACTTTTACTCGTTAAAATTGATTTTAATATGTAATTCCGTCCAAATTTGAACTTAAAATGTCTATAAAAAATAACTGTGTTTAAATATTTTTTAGATTTTTTGAATACAGTATGTACTATTTATTAGAATCTTTATTTTAAATTTTCAATCCTTAGTTAAGAAAACTGAACATTTTATAATTGTTTAATTACAATGATTGATAATTTTCGAGATTTTGATAAATTTTGTCAAAATTCGAACTTTAAATGATTATAAAAAAAATGTGTGCCTATGTATTTTTAATATTTTCAATTGCTATTGTAATAATATATCAGGAGCCTTGTATTAAATTTTCATTATTTTTGGCCCAACAAATAAAATGTAATTGATATTAATAGAAAAAAAAACTAAAAAATTTGAAAACTGAAATCGTCCGTAAAAAGCTGAAAAACAGTCAAAATATATTCAAAATTAGATGGTGTATAGAAATAGCTTATATAAACATTCAGTGAAATTTTCATGCATCTACAGTTATTTGTTTTTGAATTGCAACAAAATAAGAAAATCGCTACATGAGAAATCGAGTGAATATCTAATCTTGTACAAATTTGAACTTAAAATGCTCATAAAAATTTATTATGACTTGCTTATAAACTTTTTTTTATTGATAAAATTAGGCAAACTTATGAGGAATCTTGTATTACATTTTCAAATCTTAGATTTAAAAATAAAATTTTTTATGAATTTCTAACTCAAAATAAATTGCACATTTTCGTCATTTTTACGTATTTTGTCAAAATTTGAACTTTGATTACCTATAAAAAAAAATTGTGACTACGGATTTTTAATATTTTTCATCTGCCTTTGAAACTATATATTAGAAGCCTACTATTAAATTTTCAAGATTTTTTACCCAACAAATAAAATTTTATTAACATTTATAGAAAAAAAAACTAAAAAAATTGGAAACTGAAAATGTCCGTTAACAGCTCAAAATAAGACAGAATATTTTGAAAATGATATGGTGTGTAGCAAATGCTTATATAAACATTCGGTCAAAATTTCATGTCTCTACGGTCATTTCTTTTAGAGTTATACCAAAACCAAAATCGATTTTGTCGAAAATTGGTTTTCCGTAAAAATTCCCGTTTTTCCCATAATTTTTCATTTGTTTTTCCAGGCGCTCTTGAAAACTACTGGGAAATTTTGACTTTTGACCCCCCAAAGTACCAACTAGATTCACTTTCCTATCAGAAAAGGTACTATTGAAGAAAATCGAAGCATTTTTTCTGTCCTTAAACGTGATGACAGACACAAAAATAAAAAAAAAAATAAAAAAAATTAAAAAAAATTAAAAAAAAAATAAAAAAAAATAAAAAAAAAACTAAAAAAAAAAACACACATCATTGTAAAACCAATACATTCATCGCTCCGCTCAGAATCTAAAATTAATAAATGGTAATCAATCAATTTTTCATCATACCGTCTGGAGTATTCATCGCTCTAGTCTTCCGCATTGAAACCTATCAACTATTATAATTTATAATACGTAGATAGGTACTACTATTAATTATGATTAAAATATAGGTTTGAACATGCCTAACCTACACCTTACTACACATTATAATATTATTATAGCATGTTTTAACATTTAGAGTAATTAATTTGACTTCTCCAACTATAATAAATAATAATATATTATGTAGTATTATACTCGTAGTAATATAGTTCAATCTTGAAAAATCAACGAGTTGGTTACAAATTTGAAATTTCCAAGTAGAAACTCCAGTAGAAAGTTCATGGAACTCCATGGAAATTATACACATTTCATATGAACGGTTTAAAACAATGTTACTTAAAGATATTATATAGTTATTACGTCTACATAACACAAAATTAAACCTTTTTTTCAATCTAGTGTAGTATATAGTGTCAAAATTACATTTTTGTGTTGGAACTTGGAGAGGAGAGGGTGGGAGATTAAATTGGATGGACAAATTTATTTCCACGTCCAAAATATCGGGGGCATCCCGCAACTGGTACATAAACGACCATATTAGGTATATCTACCTACCTCCTTTCTTATTATAGTTATAAATTATATGTGCACGTATTATCATGAAAATTTATAAATTATAGACCTGAAAAATATATAACTTACAACTAATGTGAAACTAAAGTAATAAATATTTCAGAAAAGTTCAGCTATTGAATACCAAGTGTAATTTGTTAACTATTATCTTAAATGTTCATGCAATCAGCGATTTCTAATTTTTTAGGTAATTTGTTGAAATATTAGGAAATACATTTAAAAAAATAAAAATAACTGTACCGACTATAGGAAGGACGTATAGATAACCCTGTATTAAGAAACCTTACATTACAAGAACGCATTAATAAATTATCCTTATCAACTTTATCCCATGAATATGAGAAATTGAAATATTCTACAGTCTTTTGCATTTTTGAGATCACGTGAAACTATGGAAGCATAAAATCTTCAAAGAAAATTAAAAACTTTTCTAATTACATATACACATTTTAGGTACCTATTATGATTTACTCTATCACATTGACTGTATCATGAATTAATAAAAAAAATTATTTAAATTAATAAATATGATGAAAACATAAGAAATTATGTATAAAATATTTACTAGGTGGTTAAAGTTTTATCGTATTTCCGTTCGGCGTTCTCTGACTTCTCTGCACTCGAGAACATAATCATAATTAATTATTCGTCCTCAAATATTGTTTAAATTTCAAGAATGTAAACATTTATTGATTATTATTTAAATTTAACCGAGTAACAGTTTATTAATATACATGGTAGGTACCTAAGTACTTTTATGTTCAGTTATTTTCTGACAATAATTTACAGCAACATAACTCTAATATATTTATATTTACATATAGACATAAGCCAAGCCGTACAGTACCCAGCAGCGTGATGAACGGTAAAATTTCAGAGGCAATTGCTTCTGAGATTTTTCTTAAATAGAAAGGTGGGTGGTTACTGGTTGCAAGTCCTCTAGAAAATGTAATATAAAATACTCAATAGGCAATCAATAATGATCTGAAGTACAATTAATTATAATATTATAGTAATACATTATTATGCATTAATACTTGGGATATTAATTGTAACTTGCCTCTGGAAAATGTTTTGTTTTCCACGCCACTAACAGTACCTACATAACATGATTATAAATTATATTAATATTAGGTACTCGCGGTGCGTTGGCTGCTATCGCAGTAACGGCCGCTGCCACTAGTTCCCGGATGGGTGACCACCCGGGTTCGTAGTGCGCAAAAACCTTGCCACTCGTGATACAACCTTTCCAACCTTTCCAACCTTACCAAACAACCCCTACCAATCTTCCAGAGGCTAATTACCTCAGTCGTGGAAACATTAATCCAATAAAAAAAAAAAATCAAGTAGTAGGTATATACATAATATATAACACAATACACTCGCAACTTATAAGGGTTTTGTTCATATTGTTTTAAATCATAAATCGTTTATTACATATTTTTTGAGTTTATAATAATACTTCGATCAACAATGCAATTGTATAAGTACCTACTCAACAGTATAACGGAGTAATTATTAGGTAGGTATTGGTATAGGTATTTATTGCTATATACCAGTATAGAGTACTTTTGGGTATAAACTTACAACTACAACGTCATAATTAACCGATGAATATTATGCGTTTGACAGTTATTTTAGTATAGTGTGTTGTATGATTTGTGCAGATACGCTGCAGCACACTCAAGGACTATTCGGAATAGGGTTTTTTTTGATTATACTCGACACGCTACTACGTGAGATATAATATTATAATTTCAATAAATAAAAATCAAAACGGATTAAAAACATATTTTTGAAAAATGTAACCATCGCCGACCCGTAGCATCTTATACGATCGATTATAGATAAAAAAAGAACATCTTAGGACCAAATTAATAGTAATATTACGTGGTAGTTAAATTATTTAAAAAAATACACAAGTAGGTACTTATACTGAGTTATACAATATGTTTTACGTATATTATTACGTGCAAACAATACATTTACAATTATAGGTAGTAAGTACAATGCAACACAATGTACACGTACACTCGTACGCACAGACATCATAGCAGTCGTTAGGCTTTTTGTTATTATTTTTTTTATATCCCACAGCGCAAAATGGTCGGCGAGGGACACACACAATAAACATATTTTATAGAGATTATAATAGAACAGTCGATCGATCAATATATCCGTCGTCGGTACGCCATTTTTTATTTTTTTATTAACCCTTCTCGGTCACTGGCATTGTTATTGGAAACGGAAGCGTCGTCGCGTCGCGTCGGGTTTTGTGTGTGCGTGACGCATGTGACGAAAAAATTCAAAATACAATAAATTTACAAGCGCCTATATATTATAATTATAATGTTCTACCACAGTCCATTATTAAAGGCACTCGGGCCTATAGTCGTGTTTTAATGAAAATATGTAAAAAAAAAAAAAATTACGGTATGATTATAAATAGTACGTCAATACCTGTAAAATCCAATACAATTTTATTATACGGACGTCGCCTTTATATTTTATAATGACGGTAACTTGACATCTTGACTATAAAACTTTTCGATTGCTTCGAGTTTAAAATTTCAGTCGACATTCACACAGCAGTACCTACCTATTATATTTTTTGTAATTTTACATTATGGAATAATCTTAAGAATACAAAGGTTACATTACAATAATTGTTAAAAAATATTTATTACCACTTACAAACCCGAAGTAATGAACAACGAATTAATATTGTAGTTACGTATTGTGTTGCCACACTTGTACAGCCTTGGTTATAGTCTTAGACTTCGTCTAATAAGAAATAACTTGATACGCTATAATTTAGTTTATAGACTAGGGATGTATGGAAAATGTAAGAAACCTTAAAACTGTATCAAATCATTCGAATTTTAAATATTATATTATATATAAATTATTATTTATGTAATAAATACTAAAATACTAAAATTACCCGGTGATCAATTACTCAATACCTCCCCAGCTTTCTCTTTCGTCAATATCTAAGTATTGTCCATATTATGTTATAATATTGTGACGTTTATGACGTAGCTTTTGATAATTATTTTTATATAAAAGTATAATATGATTATGTTTCTCTTACTTTAAAGATTCTTGCGATGTTCTAGACATTTTGAACGGACTGCGATGCATCGAGTATGCTGACATCTACCCCACATACGAGGTGAGGGTTGTCGAAGCACAGAAATATTACATCAGTGGCCACCCTGGTGGCCAAAGCCACACGCAGTTCAAATATTCTCAGGAGTCCGCTACGCTGCGCAGGGTATATCCATTACATAAAAAATAATATTATTATGAACGCTATTTTCATAATATTATTAAAAAAAACCGGGCAAGTGCGAGTTGGACTCGCGCACAGAGGGTTCCGTACAAACCTGTAGGTATATAAGTAAAAGTTTTTTTTATTTTTATTGCAAAATGAAATTTATAACATAAAAATATGGAAAGCTGGAGGATCATAAATTAATGACAAAGGTATCTTTATCGTTCCAGTAATCCTTCATTTTATATTAACATCTATCATTTATTTTATAATATAACAAGGGCAAGCTTTTTTATCAAAGTTATTTATTTACAGTTTTTTAGTCACTATTTAGAAATCTGGTACAAAAATGTTAATTAAGAATTAAATTTGAACCAGATTTGTAAATGGTGACTGAAAAAGGTATGATTAGTACCACATTGAACATTGAAGTTCGAAAAAACGTTATCTATAGTTGTACTACTTCGTGTAGTGCTAGTGTTTATTAACGGAAACATGTTTAGGGATGAAAAAAATGTGGAAATTCCATTTTGGGGATTCATTCTAAAATCGATATTGAAGTCTCCCACAGCAATCAGACGAGAACATGATGTATACCTATTGAGGTTGTTGTCGTATATTGCTGTATTTATGCATTCTATTGCAACATTAATTGGACATTGTGGTGACCTATATACAGTTATCACTCTGACATTAAACATTTCAAAATGCAAGCATTCACAATGGCCGTTTGCAGCGCCTGGGTTATTTAAATAATATTTTTTACATGATCCATCTGTCACGGCATCTTTGAGACTGCGACGTACATACGCGATAGATCCCCAACCTGGATTTGCATTAGATATAGCTGGACCATCGGATTGCGTTGACATAAAAGTTTGATTTTGTTACAGTTTAAAGGTATTATAGACTTAAGTATTTAATATGAATTTTAATTTAATACCTCAACGCGTTCATGAGATAAGGAGTAGTAACTTGAAATTTTCAAAATTGTCAAAAATATTTTTCAAAAATATTTTTTTTTTATATGATGAAACTAAAAATTTACGGTTTTCGTAATTTTTCCTATATCTGTACTATATGACGTGACTTCGTACGAAATTTCAAGATTCTAAGTTCACGGGAAGTACCCTGTAGGTTTTGATTCCCGTGCGAGTTTCGAAAATTTGCGGAAATTTGCGGCCTAAATGGCTGTATCTTTTGATTGCGTTGGCTTAGAAGATTGATTTTTCTACAGCTTCCAGGGACAGTAGACCTGAGTATCATATACAAATTTCAGTTTGATACCTCCACGCGTTCCTGAGAAAAACGCTCTTGACAGACGGACGGACGGACGGACAACAAAGTGATGTTATAAGGGTTCCGTTTTTTTCTTTTGAAGTACGGAACCCTAAAAACAAACTATTTTTGTGTGCATAATGTATATTTTGTAATTTATTAGGTAAAATTGTTTTTTTATCATATAATTATTATATATTTCATTACTTTTAAAATTATACATTTTATTTATTATAATATTGAGAAAGACTTCTACTTACATTTGTTACATCGGTTAATATAAGATAATATTTTGTACGTTTATATAACATTACATTTATCCAAAATAAAAAATATATTTGGTAGGTATTCTGTTATATATTATACTGTTCAGTTTATTCATTTTTCATTAACCGCAAGGTTAAATCCTGGCTTTTGCATATTGTTTTTTTAGTATGTTTATCGTATTGATGTTTCTGACTCAATCTAAAATAGGTGTATTAGGTAGGTACCTAATATTATTATGCATGTCCATGAAGTTTTGAGCGTTACTGGTAAACGGTAATGAATTACTAAAAATTGCACTCGAATAGTTAGCTCATAAGTTATGCTATATTATTATTTAATACTCATAAAAACGACGTATGTTTGGTTATTATAACTAAAAAATATACTGAACAGTTTTCAAAGATAGATTGTGACTACGATTATTCATTAATAGTTTAAATAACTAAACGTACAAAAAAATTTTTAATTATTCATTATTAAAACCCATTATTTAAACGCATTATTGAGTCACGTTGTTTTCCTACTTAGAAAATTATCTGGGGTTAATAATAAGAACTATTATTTTGATTATTGTTAATTAGGTTCATTTATAATAAAACAATTTGTGAAAACGATAATAATATGAATACTTATATTACTATTACAGTTCAATTAATATTATAAGTCGACAAGATAAACATTTCAAACATAATATTAAAATATAACATTTTTTTACACTGCTGGAGCTATGCAGTTTAGATCACCACTTCGTGAATGGACAAGTGTAACGACTAATGAGGCTTAGCGTCGTCGTCGGGTTAATATATTAGTCCTTGAATAATAATTATTATTTTTTGTGTTATACTTTTATTCGTTTTAAGAACGTCAGTGTAAAATTAAAAAAGGTCACTTGTTTGAGTGTTTCAATATACGTGAACACTGGGCAGTAGTGCAAGATGCAAGTTATAATATAATATTATTAATAATATAATGACAACATAATATTAAATACCGATTTTTAATCAAATGACGAGTTGAAACATGAAACCTATACATTGTTTATTTTTTCCCGACATTTATCCCCGGTCGTCGTCCGAGCTCAATGATTTATCGATTTATTTATTATTGCTTCAAAATATAAATATAATTACAATATGATCGAGAATAATTAATGCTTTCATTTGTAAGTAGGTAGTAGGTACCGACAAATTTACCATAATATTATCAAATATTATTAATTTCGTTTTTCGAGAGGCCCGCGTCAGGCAATTTGTACGCATGCGTGTAATATTAGTGACACAGACGACAGTGACACGGCACTACAGGATTAGTTTTGGTTTTCAAATATAATATACTGAAATAATATTTTGCTCTTTTTTATATTTTTCAACAAACATATTGCTCATTATAATACGAGTGTTAATAGCCAATACAATATTTTTCAAACATTTGTTTGTTTTTTAATTTTTTTAATTTTTAATTGTTCATATTTTTGCATTCGATTTGGTTATTGTTCAATATTAAAATAATTTGGCTAGATTTGAAATTATTTTTAACATTAGAATCGTCTATTGCGTATAATGATGGCGAGTTGACTCTAAAACACCTTTAGCACAGTCTTTTCAAAACGGATCTGGAATGTACTTGTGCGAAGACCCACCGTAGTTTAGAAACGAACAATAGTTATCACGTGTTATCGTCCGAAAGAGTATCGACGATTTCAAATTAATTTTACAGCACAAACAATACAGATTTCTACCTACTACAATACCGACTGTAATATATATATTGTTATTAATCATGATTCATGACACAATTAATATACTCATTGTGCACCTATACTCGTACATTTTGATACTTTTGGCTATAGTTGAAATCAATTCGATGCGTTTATGGTTGCGGTCTACCGATTTTGTTTACCCGTAGCCTGTTGCCTGTAGGTAATATTATTATAATATGGGTAGTTACGGTGCGTTGCGTTTTAGATGATGTTGCGGTTTGCCTTTGTAACTATTAATATCGTAAAAAGTGATAGCCTTCAATTAATTAAGTATGTACCTATTAGGTTGCACAACCAAAAACAAATAACACGATGGTTATAATAAGTTGTAGCCTACATTTTTGTAAACTATTTGAATATATTAAGTGTTCGACTATAGGCTTTAGTTGATAGTGATTTTTTTTTTTTATAAATATATATCACTCTGAATATCGTTTATGCTCATAATAATGTTGATTCTGTAGTATTATCGGTCGCTCATCAATGGTGAAAAGCTCATGGATTTTAGAAAACAAATATTTGTGAATTCAGCAATTTCAACTAGTTATCACCAAATGGCAAATATTCATAAAACTAATTGAAAAGTCTAACTCTTTTATCCACTCTTAAAAAAGTAGTTTAAATTATAATTTCTTTCGACTAAAAAAAAAAAAATGTAATTATTTATATTTGTTCAGGTGTTTATGAAGTACAACACTCCATTACCTACCAAGGTGAGCCTTGGATAAATGTATTTTTAGTGACAGTGGCACTTTTGACATATTATAACCAATCTTAAAGATGTTAAATATTTGTAATAATGAACAAACTTAAAAAAAAATCTAATTTGGCTGATGAACTCTTACGTTTCAAGTACTCATTCGAAAGTATTTCAATAGTTTAGTAATACCTTACTCTAAAAGTGTTATTTGAGTCTTGAATAGTATTTGAAATATTATTTATTTTTTTAACTCTCCAATATATTTGACTCTACTCATTTTTAAAAGATCCTTTGACAATACGCTTGTTATATTATGAATCATAGTAGGTATTATATTTAGTGTACGATTATTATTCATCATAATGACATTTATTTTATACGTGTCCATCTGGAAATTATTTCTGTACCGATTAAGTTTAATTATTACGTTCGTAAAGAAATTAATTTTATACATATTAGTATATATAATATTATATGTTATTATAATTTGTTCTGAATAAATCAATGTTTACAAATTTATTTTAATATATTTTAATACCTGACCAAAGTTATTGAATGTTAACGACTTATCTGTCGAGGATCGACTGTTGAACATTGACATCTAATTATAAAAAAAAAAAATCATCGCACACCCACACGACCCACACTCAAACATAATATAAACATTCGACATACACACACGCAACACACACCTATAACCTACAAGCTATAGCCATAATTTTTACATCTTCATTCACTGCTATTTAATTACGTCAGATATTTATTTTCTCGTGCGTACCTATCACGCCCACATTGCAGTCGATAACTCTATTTCTTTGTCACCTCTGCAGGCCGCCTTTCTCCTCTTCTCGTGGTTTTTTTCTTCTATAAGCACGCGCACATAAAATAATATTTCGGAATCTTACCACTGCTATGATACTTTCCAATGATTATAATTTGTTTTATCTCTTATAATTTGGATGTTTTTTATTGATCTAATAAATGTGTAAAATGATCATAAAAGAGGTTTGTAACACATATAGTATCAAGACACAGTTATACATAATACGTACTTAGGTACTTACTAAGTATACTAAAATGCGATAAAGATAACAATTCTTAGAAATATTCATAATATAAAACATTAAATATAAATTGATTTAATTGACTAAACAGCCATTTTTATAGTTAAAAGATAAAACAAAATATATTGATGGTTAATGCATTTTTAAATATATAATTTTTTTAATATATTAAAATGCTAAATTAATTTTAAATTCTGAGCGGAGCGATTTACAACTTTTAAAGTTCAAAATTTTACAAAATTCGTCAAAATGACGAAAAGCTAAATATTTATTGTTTTCATTATTATTACTGATTATGCCTCACGACAATCATGGTCAATAGCTTATCAAACTACAAAATGTACTTAAGATTTGATTTCACTCATTTTTTTTACATAGGTTTCATCTAAATTTGAGATGTTGAGAAAGATGATCAGTTGTTGAGTGTTGTCCGGTTATAGTACAAAAAAATATTAAAAATGTCCTCATCTTGTTTTTTATTTTCATAAATTTCACTTTCTGTTAAAAACCTTTTCACCACGTGGTGGAGGGGGGGGGGGGGGTTAACTGGTACAGATTACAGCGGGAGGTCTTCCATCTTCATAAGGTGTGGGTGGGTTTGTAATGTGTCGATGAGTCTCAAAAACAAAATTATTTTGTAGTTAAAAAAGAATAGATTTTAATTTTAATACCTATTGGTTTGAATATGTGAATATTCATGTTTATACATAAAAAAAAAATGTTGGCGTAAATCTACATCACTTTTTATAACATTGGTAGTATTTTAACGCGTATACTATAATATTATTATAATAACGATAGAACTTCCAACAATTTTTTATTATTTTGTTATTATAAAAAAAAATATTTACTGTAGAGACTTGATACATTCCGATACAACTAAAACTATCATTTTATCATTTATGTATACAGTATTATTTTCAAAATATTTAGACAAATTGTAAACTATTTCCTGTTCATAAGTACATATTTGACATATTTGAATTTTTTTCTATAAATGTTGATAAAAATTTTATGCCCCGTCAAAAGCTTGAAAAATTAATACAAAATCCCTAAAACGTTGTACTATTGATTATAAATACAATATTATTTAATATTATTTCAATAATTATTTATAATCAATGGTTGTACTAATAATATCTTAAATATATACAAAATAAATATGAGCTGTTTTTGGTAATGAATGTTTGAAGTTTAAATTTTGACAAAATTTGATAATCAAACAAAAAATAACGATTTTTCATTAAAAGTTTGAGTTACGTTAAAAATATATTTATCTTAGGGACTTGAGACTTTTGGCCATTATTGTATTAATATCTATACACGATGAAATTTTAAAATGCTTGGATTTTTTTTAAGTTATTTATACCACTAATCTATTCACATCGTTCTTTAGTACACAATGGTGACTTGTAGGTTATTAACAATAATATGTATGGTTTAATAATTAATATTTTAATTTATGCTACGTTTTTGGCCAAAATTGCATTATTTATCGTAATATTATGGATAAATTATAAAATATCCTTAGCATTAGAGGCTGACTCACCGTTTCCGCTGTATTTAATCATTTAACATATTCATTACAAGGACCTTTGCGTTCGTGGACAGATCAGTGAAATTGGTAGGGTAGTCAACTTGATAATAATGTTTTGAAGAAAAATAATTGTTATGATTAATAATTTGGATAAATCGATTAGGGTTTTTACTTTTCATAATATGGAGTTATGAAACTGATTAGAAATGAATCTATACGTTGATGATATGTATTTTTAGTATAATATGAACTTTATTTTAAAATGATTGTAAAATTCAATATTATAATTTATTTATTCATACAAATACAAATATTTGAAGTCAATTACTGCCGTTATTTGTTCATGGATGTAAATTTATATAAATATAATATAGATATATTAGGTAGGTACTTTAGAAACTTACATCCAATAATAATTGTAAATTTTTTTGACAGACATAGTTTTGAAAACATTTAATTTTTAATTCATTGTGATTATATTTATCATATTTATTAGACACATCAAATGCACAAGTGCCTACAATATATATTACAACATTTGCACATTATCATCGAATTAACTTTTTATATTGATAAATATTCAATTATTCGATTGGTGATAATACACGTATAATTATAAAGGTAATATTATATGAAATACGCATTATAATATTATCTCTAAATTATAATATAGGTGAGTGCTAAACTGCAACGTTGTCACATCGATAAAGTTATATTAGGTATTTCAATAATCTTAATAAATAATACATTTAATATATCGGGAGAGTTAAGAAAGTTGTAAAACTATTGATTATTATTTCACATAATATTAGACAGTAAATTTACTAATTAAAAATTAAATTCAATCTAATTCTTTGACACATAAAACTGCGTTCTAATTAGATGATTTATGTATGAAATGTGACCATGCAAACGTGATACCTATGTTAAATTATTTAACTATACATGGCCACATACCCTGTACAACACCTTTGTTGTAGACAAATTCAATAAACGTGTGGACCAAAATTACTGGATACTGTTAAATTAACATACAAGAATAGCTAATATTTGGTGGAATTAAAATACAGTCAGAATTTATTCTTGTAATGTAAATAATATACATAGTCTTTAAAATACCTCCTGTTAAAAAAATAAATTAAATCACATTCATTGTGATTAAAAAAAATTGTACTTAAATAGCATATTTTAATTTTGTATGAATATTATATGGACTACATGTACCGAATACCTACTATACAATATAAAATATAATATGTTACAGAACTATTTGTTTTATTTTCATTGTACCGAACAAAAAGTTATTATAATTTACCTGTACAATTGTGTTGTTTATCAACAGCAGTAGCATATACGCAATTTAAGGGGGGGGGGGAGGGTAGAGGCTCAAATTATTTCATGTTAATTTACATTTTAATAGTCATTAATCTGGTATCCATCATAGACCATAAACATAACGTAATATGAAATAAAAATTGCCAGTCATCATCACACCCAGTGTTATCATCGAAATTGCGCCCCTGACTATAGTAGCTGTCTACAAATCCATTACCTATTACGACTTCACAAAAGTACAATTTATTGCTTTTTTCTGTCATAGTAGTCATACGTTTATTTATTTTAAAAACCAAAAATTTAAAGAAGTAAGTGTGAATGATTTACAATAATTTCGTTATTTATTTTTTAGTGTTTTAGATTTTTAGTTTTTTTTTTATGTGGTAGAGCCTGGCAACTATGGCCATTATCTTTTGTAGGGGTTCCGGTTATGGTAGGGTTAGCACGGTTGGTACTGTTGGTATGGTTGGCAACACGTGTAAGTGTGGTAAGGTTTTGCCACTATGGACCCGGGTGGTCACCCATCCGGTAACTAATGTCAGTAGCCGTTGCTTACTCTCAATCACGTTGCGTAATTGATTTCAGACACTGCACCGCGCCGAGCCACCCGTTATTTCGTTAGCTATAATAACTGTTGAATATCATGTACCTATTAATAATGTATTCCTGTGACGACTACAAGCCGCATGTAGACTTTTAGAAAACCTACTCTAACAAATACTGAAAAACGAACATCCTAAAATACTAAAAAAAAAATTTCAATTTAAATGATATAGGTCACATTATGCAGGTTGGCGGGTAAGTACGCACTACACACGTCAGATTTGGCATATTTCAGATCAAGACGATTATAATATGATAATTTCTTCTGCCAAAACTCAAGAGTAATAATGAATAAATTATAATAATTATTTTTTCACACTGCACCCGAATCACATTATTACGAACATAAATTTAAGTATCGCATTTATCTGCTGCAGGTATACGAAATAATTAATAACACATTTAAGTAATGAAATATTTTAATATTATATTATAAATTTAAGAGCTGATCCCACATGCCGTTTCCCGTGATAAAATAAATTCCCGTGGATTTACCCCTTCTTAAACTTTGTTAAATGTAAGCTTCGCAGATTTTCAAAACAATTATTTGGGTCGCTTTGACAAATATAAAATACCAGTGTAAAATGATTAGGTCCATTCGTAATTAAAATACTGATTAAGCATAAACCATTGCACGTTACTCAATAGTTTTCCTCTACAAAGAAAACCTATGAAACATTATACGTATGTTTTTGTCAATGAGTAACTATGACAACGAAAACCTTAACGGGCAGAAATATTTTTTAGTATATCCAGTCCAAAAAACATATTTATGTTAATAACTATTTTATTTACTAGGTAATATAATATAACTGTAAAAACCCCGTTAAAATCGGTTCATTTGTTTCGAAGCCTTTCCCAAACAAACAGGCAGTCAAATGTCAAATTTGATTTTGTAAATTGAAAAACAACAGCGTACATACAATTTGAATACTTTTAATTTGTGATATGCAAGATAAATAAAAAGAAAAAAGAATAACAAGATCTTTTTGTAATTGCAAAAGAGTCGATTTTCCAAAACTGTGCGGTACCTAAACCAGTAACCTTAAATCAGGCGATAGATAATATATATAATTACACGTTACAAAATCAAGGTATTTCCAAATAACTCCCCGCTAACTGTCAATTATATTTATACCAAGTTTCCATGACAGTTATATACAGTAAATAGTACAATTTTGAAAATTATATCCAATCATTTTAACAACAACTATATTTCATTTTCTGTAACCAATAGCAACCATATATATGTACAAGAAATATTTGATTTCCGTTTGCCGAAACAAAATTTCCAAGGTTGCCCATCTATAAAATATGAATATTTTTTTTATTTTTCTATTTTTCTTCGATATCATCGGAGGAATCTCCATGCAAAATGTCGAGTTTAAACGTTTAGTCGTTTTTAAGAATAAATTGATCTCTATTTTATATTTTATATAAAATGGTTATAATATTATATAGGTATTATTATAATATACACAAGACGTTTAAAAATCATCAATAAATTTGCTTAATAATTTTATTTTAAATAGATACCTAATTTAGATATATTACAGACATAGTTATTATTAATTCTGTTCTTATTTTTATGTTCGATAAAGTGTATTGTCTAAGTTACCAAACAGTGCAATATCTATTAGACTTCTTCTAAATAGCGGTTTCTCCCACACATTAAATTCTTCAAATACTAATTTGCGTAAAGGCTGATCCGGAAAACGCAATGGAATTTCCAACCTCTTTTTTATAATAAAAATCAACAGACCAAAAAAAAAAATCCAAATGGGTGATACGACACCTTCCCCTCCCCCGCTTTACCTTGGTGTGCAGGGTTACGTCGTGACCATTTCAATCCAAATTATTTATTATTACATCAGTCAGTAGGTACCTATCTATATATATATATACATATATGAAAATGAAAATGAAAAAATAAAACAGATAAACCAGCAAACGGCGGCGGCGGTTTAGAGGTGTTCGAAAGGCTGGCCGGCAGCGTGTCGATACCATTTGCATACGGGTCGGCGTCGGCGCAAAGCGTGCGGATACGTAGTGCCCATAATAATAATAATAATAATAATATTATAATAATAATGTGTACGTCGTCGTATATAATATAAGCTGCACTGAGAATGCAGTCAATCTTCTATCTGCGAGCACACTGAACACTATTTGATTGCTTTTTTTCCTCTTCTCTTTCTGTCTTTTAGTTTTTTAATTCCATTTTTTTTTTTTACATCCTTTCCTAGCCGTCCGCAATTGTTCTCACCGCCTGCCGCCTCTTATATTAGTTATTGTCTTACACGCACCCGCGAGGTTCAGCGCAATTGCGGTCGCGGTATATATTTTTTTCCCTATACGTCGTTATACATATCGTCGGCCGCGAGTTTTATCCGACCGTAGAAACCAACCGCGATGTACATATTTTATTCTGAAAAATCGACTATACACTCCAGCTCCAGCAGCTCCGGTCGTACACCGTAATTTATTTGGCGATGTTTAGCCGCATTTCGTACGTGGGTTGTATTATAGCCTCTTCAAAACGTCTAATCCACCGATTTGTTTATACATCGTGTCATCATTTATTTTTGCGAACCGGTAACAATATTATTTTATATTTTAAAATTGTATGATTATAATATATATTGTATAACTGCTGTGTACCTATGCATAACTTTAATGTTTAAACTACTGTAAAGTATATTAATTTAACAAATGATGAAGTCGTTAAAAACAACGTTTCTTGTTCGAATAGGTAATTGTTCCTTAGGCAACAATGCAACATCTGACATATTATGTAAAATAATACTTGGTTTCATAACGTTCTAAACTCATTTTTTCTATCGGTTACTAGAGTTAGTGCATAGAATTTGATCGCACATTACTACCGCACATACTGCAGTATAGCCATTCCTATAGGTACCTACCTATATACTATATTGTACATTGTATTCTTACTCCTAAATTATATTAAATTTGACATTTTCACAATGAACTATGCGATGTTTCGAATAATCTCAGCAAACCCCGAAATGTATATTATTATTCATACGTGAAGGTAGACTATGTGGTCTGTAGGAAAAGCGCGCGATACAGCTATTATACAAGTACCCAAACACCAGAGGATGTTTTGTGAAACACTATACAATATACGTTGTATCTAAATAATTATCAGTGATTAGGGCAAAATAATCGGCCAACAGTTACGCTATGTCGAATTACATTTGGTATAATGAATAACTTTACTGTACTATTATCAATATGTCAAATACCTTTACCTACGGACTACAACCTATACTATGGTTAATATTTAATAATAAAACAATGATCTCGCCACTGCCACTCCACATCACAAAATTAAATATACTATAATATTGCAGGCTTTATTCATTACTTATTAATTCAACATTTAGATATACATAGAATCAACAGTTTGTTGATCTCATAAATTTGAATTTGTTAATTATATCAAACGCATAATAAATAATTGTATTAAGGATTGCTAAATATATATAGTATAATATATATTATTATAATCTCTAAAACTGATTTAAAAATCACTTTAGTGAGTAATATTTCCAAATAAAATATAATATTGTGAAAAAAAACTAAAACAGTCGTAATATTCTTATGTCGACTGGGATCGAACGGCTATCTAACTTACCAAAACTCTATACTTTGTATTTACCATAATCTGCCTGGTTCATCTTGTCCGTGCGAATGACTTCATGTTTAAGGGGTAAGAAAACCTAATTAAAGTGACTGCATCCACAGATCACTTAAATAGGTACTTATAAGTTATAACGTTATTGTGTATTTGTGTCATATAGGTATCTACATATTCCATTGGACCATTATATTGTTATGCATCGAATTGCAGATTGGCAAGTGGTTCAAATGTTTTGTCACTTACCTGCAATACGATATTATAATAATTTAACTGTGGTGTAGTATATTAGGTATACATATTATATTATGTAGGTACATAATAATACAATATAATATACATCATACGTATGTCTCGCATAAATTTGTACTCCCAGTATTCGCCTACTTTAATATATTCCTATATCCACCCCTCTACTAACTACCACAGGTGCTCGTGGTTCATCATTTGATTGGTTTCAAATTGATATAATGTACTTAAGTCTCAGATTTTATTATACACATTTTAATAAAATAAAATAAAATAAAGTTCATACTTTAATATGACGTTTTAGACAAATTGCTTATTTTATGAGTACCTTAGTAGTTGTAGTAGTGGGTATATAGATTCTAGAGCTCGACGTCATCTCAAAGGTATAGCACACATAGTTCCTATATAATATATAAAAACATTTCAAACGATTCTTTCATTATGTCGTCATAGTGTCCGTATAAAATAATCTATATAATGCAATTTCGTGATTTGGTAGGTATAGTGGTATACTTACTAAACGTTATTATCAAATGATGGCTTTCCGAGTGTATAGGATAAGCCTTCGCATCACTATAAACTACAGACCATGAACGAAACTGCATGTTTCTATTGAAGGCTACTCGGTGCTTAATCCAGGTTAATCATAAATAACAATAAAATATTTGCTAAAGATATATAAGATATGTATGATAATGTTGACAAAAAATATATACTTGAATGTATTTATCTTAAAAATGTTTCCAGAGTCATATTTGGAACGATCACGCTTAGATGATATTTAATTAATTTTCCTCCCATATATTAATATATATAAATGTTATACTCGATTTAGTACCAAGGAACACGACCACAGCACTCAGGAAACAGTTTTTTTCTGATCGTTAGGCGAATAATACCTATGACAAAATTCATCAAAAAATTTTTTCCATCAAGATTACCACATTTATTATACATGTTGTAAAAATATCACCCCTAATGCGTAGGTATCTATGAATTATAAAATTAATACGTATAGTGTAGGGTGTTTCTTAAACCTGCTCAACATATTTATATTGTATGCTTATAAATTAAGCATATTTCATCCAAATTCTAAAGTTTGGCTGCATATTTTTTGAGTATACTTTGTCTATTTATACCACTTTTAGATTTTGAGCGGAGCGTTTAATGTATTGTTTTATACAATGATGTGTGATTTTTTATTTTTGTGTTTGTGTACGCCATAAGTAGTCGAAATAATGCTACGATTTTCTTCAACAGTATCTATTTAAACTGGAATTTTTACGGGGTTTTTGGTGTAACACTAAAAAACATTAACGTAGATACATGCAATTTTCACTTAATGTTTAATGTTTATACTCTCGTTTTCTCTAAACCATAAAGTTTTGAAAATATTTTGACTCGTTTTGAACTGTTTACGGACAATTTAAAATTTAAATTTTTTGATTTTTTTTTCCTATAAATATCAATACAATTTTATTTGTTAGACCGAGAAGCTTGAAAATTTAATACTAGGCTTCTGATATATTGTAACAATAGCAGTTGAAAAATATTAAAAATACATAGGCGCAATTTTTTTTATAAGCATTTAATGTTCAAATTTGTACGAAATTTATGAAATTGAAAATTTACAAATCATTTAGTAGTTAAAAATTTATGAAATGTTCAACTTTTATAGCTAAGGATTAAAAATTTAAAACAAAGTCCCGCACATTAGTAGTTAATTTTGTAACCAAAAAATCTAAAAAATACAATATATAAACACAATTTTTTTAAAAGTTATTTTATGTTCAAAGTTGGACGAAATTACATATTAAATAACCAAGAATAACGATTTTAATAATAACAATATAAATATAATATAAAATATCCACACAGACAAACCGTGTCAGCTCAGATTCAGGATCGTTTTTCGTATACAATGATATTATATTATCTATCATTGAATTCAAATTCAATATCGTCCATTCACAGTGAACCACTTGTAACATACTGTACAGCAGAGTGACATTCACCTAGGTAACCGTTTTTTAAAAATATATTTGTACGTAATTTAAGGAGTTAATTTATTTTTCGCATGCATTTTCATAGGTTTTATATTAGGGGTGGATTATTTAAATAGTAATATCAAACAACATATTACTTAATAATATAAGCTTGACATCTAATATTGACCTACTCTATAGCCGAGCGGTTACTTATTTAATATAATTAAATATATTAAATTTCTTCTGTAGCTACATAATATACCATACCTACCTAATAACTATTATTTAGCATAATTGGCCTTAAACAATAAAGTACTTACCCTAAAAATGCAGCACAAAGTCTTATGCATTTACAATATAAATGTATAATATACAGGGCTAGGATTTATATGCATTTCCATGTTTTTTCCTTAAGTCCAAATCGATTGTTTGTCAGATTTGTCTACGATTTTGCTTACTCTCGTTTAAATAAAATCAATTTTTTTTGCATATTTTTGCATATTTTGAACACAATGCATATAATTGCATATTTATAGATTTTTGAGTTTTTTATTTTTGTTAACTTAAATTTTTAAATTTTTATAAATTATTGTTAATTTTAAATGGCGTTTATTTCATAATACCGATAGTTTTTGGTTTACCCGTCGAATTGTAAATATATAGTATAAATATTACCTATCTAATCTTATCTTATCTACGACCGATAAGATTACCTACACATTATTTAACGACGTATTTAATTTCATTAGTACGACGTGTGTTGCGTAATGTTAATGTGCGGACACTTATACTTAAAAATTTGAGTAGTTTTAATAACAGTATCAGTTAACAATTTTATAAAATGCCGAAAGTTCAAAGTGAAAGTGCCAAGTTACGTCATTTTGTAGAAGAGTTTTCAAGTGACGTTTTTAAAACAGATGGTAAAATATTATATTGTATTATTTATGATCAAGCTGTGCCCGTAACAAAACGTTTTCAGTTGGTACAGCATTTCAATACAGGCAAGCATAACAAAAATATTAATTTAAAAGCCAAATCTAAACAGTCGTTCATTAAAAATGCATTAGATAACCAAAATAAACAAGCGAATTTTCCTCTAGATTTATGTCAAGCAATGTTAGAATCGGATATACCTTTATGGAAGTTAAATCATCCATCATTTAAAAATTTTTTAGAAAAATATACTGGTAAATGTGTTCCTGACCAGTCTACAATTCGCAAAAACTATGTTTCTGCAATTTATGAAAATACCATTTCTCGTATTCGTTCGGAAATTGGTGATGGGCCAATTTGGGTTTCAATAGATGAGACCACGGACGTTGACGGTCGATATGTTTGTAACGTCATTGTTGGTCTCCTCCACGAAGACAATTACTCAAAGCCGTATCTATTAATGTGTGAAGAACTTGAAAAATGTAATTTCCAAACTATTGGCAAAGTATTTAATGATGCAATGCACCTATTATGGCCATCAGGAGTGAAGTACGAAGAAGTATTACTTTTTGTTTCTGACGCTGCGCCATATATGGTTAAATCAGCGAATTCCTTGACTATGTTATACCCTAATTTAATTCATTTAACATGTTTGGCACACGGGATTCATAGAATTAGCGAATGTTTACGAAGTTAATATTCTACTGTTGATAAATTAATAGCGACAATTAAAAAAGTATTTTTAAAAGCTCTCAGCCGAATTATCAAACTACGTGAACTATTCCCAAATTTACCTTTACCACCTCAACCAATTATCACTAGATGGGGTACATGGTTAAATGCAGTAGAATACTATTCAAATAATTTTGATTCAATAAAATCTGTAATATCACATTTAGACGATGAAGCAGAATCAATTAAAAAATCAAAAGAATTGTTTGAAGACAAACATTTACAAAATGATTTACCTTATTTAAAAAGTAATTTTTGTTTTCTCATCCAAGCTATTACTAACCTAGAAAAAAGTACACTATCCCTTGACGAAGGTTTAAACATTATTTTAAATGTGAAAGATAAATTGAATAAATGTAACGGGAGAGCAGCAGAATTGGTAAAAACTAAAATGGATTTTATACTAAAAAAAATAATGGATTTAAAACACTATTAAAAATTCATAGAATTATAAACGGTGAATATCAAAATGAAGAAGAAGATATTAATATTAATCTAACTCCAGGGAAAATCGCGTCATTCAAATATGTATCAATAACCTCGTGTGACGTGGAATGGAGTTTTAGTCAGTATAAATCTATTCTACGTTCAAATCGCCGGTCGTTCGTATTTGAAAATTTGAAACAACATGTCATAGTAGCGTGTAATAATATAAATTAATATTTAATATAATTATATAAACTTATATTTAATGTAATAATAATAAATTATGAATTATGATAAAAATATATATATAGAAATAATAAAAATTTGTTTTTGCATATTTTTGCATATTTTACAATTTGTTATTGCATATAAATCCTAGCCCTAATAATATATATTATGTATGGAGATAAACTAAGTAAAGCATATTATTATTTATTATTTGTTTTGAATAATTGATATGGTACGGCATGCCAAAGCTATTTCCAACTTCCAGATAATGCTTTTTTTCATTATAGTAGGTATAATAAAATAGAGTTTATAGGTACGTATCGGCGTCTTACATACAAAAGATATATGTATTTACTATTATGAAGAAAAAGTGGCCCGATGATGAAAAAAAATTGGCCTGCTCAAATGTTGGCACCTCTATTAAAAAACTCAAATGGCGCCACTGAGGCGACAATCTAATTTTCTCGGATTAACGTGAAATTTATTACGAATAAGCAGTATCTATACCATAATATTGTTATTATGTTATAAATTGGTTAGTGTAAAGGGAATAATTGATAATTGGTCTGTTCGTCAGACATGGAGATAAATGGTCGATGATGGCTACTTAGAGTCGCGTGAACCATGTGGAATTTGGACGGTCTGGTCAGCTGAACTGCTCGACCAGGGTATAAATTAGTTTCCCATGGTCCACGTGTACAGTGTACACAGTATCCTCTCAAATTGGTAAGCGTGACAATATATTTGTCACTTTGTCAGTTAATCAGTCTCAGGAATACGTGGCCAAGCCGGCCATTTTCTTCGTAACCATCGATCCGTTCAATTTTAGATCATACTATTTTCGAGTCGTCACTCGAGCAGGTGTCAGATGCGTCGCTTGTGATACGGTCAGTGAGGTGTGGCTCACGAACTTTCTATGTACACAATAAATAGTTTCACTGACCGACCGTTGTCCGTTATGAAATCTACAATAAAAACGCGGAATGGTGAATAATTCAGTACCTACTGACTATATACATATCTACCTAACAAGGATTTCAATTTTCAAACGATATTTCACCGTTGTCAAATGCTTATTTTTCTTTGTACACTCGTGGTACGGGTATCCGTACTCGTGCACATAATAAATATAATATTTTAATTGCGTGCTGTTGGATTAACTTCGGTGTATTCAACCCCCGAACCACTTCTCACCGGTGCACAGCTATCTGAAAAAGGTTCAATCGCAAAGTTAAAAACAAAATATAGGATAAGAATATGGTGTTGACGACCTTTATATTATGATATAAATATAATACCTAATAGAAATAAAAATAGTGAAATAATTTTCGTATGGAAACCCGTGTACTAACCCGTGTACCAAGCCAAAATCTATTCGTGGGGGCTATAATATGTCGTAAGGGGCATATGATGTGTCAAATATTTTTGCATAAAATTGTCATTGCAGCACTGCCCATATTACTGCTTACATTTTACATTGTTTGCATGCCATTCCAGATTTTGTTAGTTTGAAATTTTAGAAAAAAAATTTTAAACTAATATTAATAAAACTGATTGAATTAGTAAACTAGTAGTTTTTAATTGCAATTAAAATAACACTAACAATTATCAAAAAAATGAGTTGATAAAATAGTTCTGGACGGGTTCGACAAGCCCGACGGTTGCATACTTGATATCATTAAACAATATCACAATAATATTATGTAAAAGCTTTTATCCGCAAATTAAAATAATAGGGCCGGCTACTGCAGTTGTATAATATAATAGGTAGTGCCTATATAACAGTCAGCACACCCTCACCGTTTTGTAAACGCAGAATCGCGGTATACTATATCGTCTATATCAGTGTTGTATCGAAACCATTGCCGATGAATTCGTAGACAAAAGGCGTTCGTGTACTACATTGCATTAATATATTGAACTAAAACAACGACGTTATCACACATGCCATCGTCTATCGGTGCGCGTCTGTCGGCGAATTCGTGCTAGTCGTCTGTCTCCCAACCCGTCCCACCGTTTGACCGTCCGTTCGTCTGCCTGTCTCTCTCACCGTCATCGATCTCCAAATAATATTAATATATTATATTAATATTATATTGGCGTCATGCAGTGCAAGCGAAGCGCCCTAAAATGTAATTCCTTCAAAACTCTATGGTCGCGCGCGGGTCCAGTCAAATGGAAATAATTACGCGCGAGCATTCAGGACGTGTTGAAACGACGACGACAACGAATAATAATAATATATTATTATATTGTACGCGATTTTGGCAAATCTGTCATTCGACGTGTACTTCGTGCTTATATTATAATATAGCGTATAGTGTACGAGTGCACCTATATATGCTGTATAGTTGTACATGTACAATAATAGAAGGCGGTGCGGATATATTATTATGTATTATAATACCTAATATGTGTACCTATGTAGGTATGAGTATATGATAATAATAATAATATATATCGTGGTTCGAACGCATTGTGTAAAACCACATGCATCAGAAGCCGAGCCACTAAATCAAACTTTAATGATATAATAAAACAACAATACGAATATACGATATTATAATATTATGTAAATTAACGTCGAATATATAATAATAATAAATAATATAATATTCTACGGAACTATATATTATTGTGTACGGCCTGTATAATAATATGGACGCGATGAGAGGAAAATGAAAGCGCATCACGCATAAAACGCAAAGTACAGAAATTCGTATAGTAGATAAACCGTACGAACGGATGTTATAACCGCTGTACATCCGTTATATATAGAGTTTGATTAATTTCTAAATATTCATAAATGTGACCCACGCTCGTTCAGCGAATTCAATATTACTAGGTACTCGTAATCGTTTAAATAATAATAATATACAACTTTTGGCGTACGTATTATGGAACACGGTCTGTGCTGTCTAGTAAAACCAACACAATATAATATATTATTAACATACACAGTTGGTTTCTTAATCATTTGTAGTTTGTACCGATTTTTCACGTTCGATTTTCGATACCTGTCGACACGATAAACTGCACGTTTCGGTAATAAAACACGCGTCCGTCCACCTTAGTAGGTACCTAGCCGCTTGCACAGGGTTTAATTTACATAAATGTAATTTGTGACGGATCCTTTTAAATAAAAACTACACACCAAATAATAAAAAATAAAAAATATATAAGTCTGCGAAGATTTTATTATTGATATTATATTATATTATTATTCGTTAGTTATTAGTCAATTAGATTGCGTTTAGAATGTGTCTTTGCGTGAAATGTCGATATCTTTTTTTCTCGTTAGATTTTAAATGTATGTATATTATTTCTCCGTACATCTTTATTAAATGAGGTACCACGTACCGCGGATTTGCACGAATCCCGTTATTGCCTTGATTTGGATTATGGAACAGAACACGGTAGGTACGTGGTACATGTACCAGTCAGCATGACCGTCAAGATACCAGGTGGTAAAAATATTATGTATTGCAATAATATTATGATAGGAATTATTTAAAATATTCAATTATGTGGTCTTGTGGTCTTTAGGGTCCGTTAGAAATATGGGTGCTATCAGCTAGGACTTGGTTCCTCAACCTGAGGGTCACCAACTAATCATTTAGGGTCACTGATATATAATGATGTAAATCAATTCAAAAAATTATGAAAATCAATAATAAATAAGTATATCGTACTAATCCTATATCGCGTCTAAATTACACAACTATCAAAATAAGTTAAACAAATTATATATATTGAGCCAAAGACAGAATTATTTCAGATGGATTATCAACAACAACTAATCTATTATAAATCATAATTTAAGAATGATTATTAATATTTAATGATTTGTTATACACATAATATATATAACAAAACACGTAATGGTCTTTAACAGTCAAAAAACTGCAATACCTGTGCTTTATGTTCATAAGTATTATATCGTATTACTAGAATAAATGCTAATCTCTACGTGTGTATAAAATATATACATTTAGAGCCTTAGAGATTGCTAAAAAATGTATAATTCATTTAAGTGATGGCCACAATAAATAGGTTGAGAAAAACTGAGGAACGTACAGGTTACTAGTCGGCAACACTATTATACAGTTAAGACCTTATAAGATTCTTATATGTATAATCATGGTCGGCAGTCATCATACCAAGGTACTTGCTTAAGGCCCTGTGTTTGGTTAGGCAGGTAACCTTAACGTTAGGTTAGGCCCTGCAGCGTTCGCGTTAATATAAACATTTGTATTCATTTTACTTACAATGAATTGTAAAATGGTTTCGTTTTGGTATTCGTGTGTGCACAATGGACATTAGGAAAATATTCGTATTATACAATGTATAACATATTTTGATGAATTTGCAAACGACTAAAAATATATCTTTACACGCATATAATATAACGTAGAATGATGGTACTGACCAAAATCTATTATTGCTTCAAAACATACTGTTTGCACATTGTAAAAATATTTAATTTATTGATAGTAATGACCGTGAGGACAGAGATTACAGTACAGTACATACAACATAGATTAAAAATTTAAGAATAACATATTATAGAAATCAACTAAAAAACAAGTACCTAACAATTTTTTCAACTTACGTCTATTATCAAAGAAAAATTCTAAGTCAGATAGATGTTCGTTTCTATAATGTACAATTCCATTGACAGAGCTATGAAAAAAAAACCACAATAAAATTGGTGCAATGGAAATAGAGTATTATGTCTAGTATTAACTGGAGGGGCTCTAAAGTCAATATCTTTATATTATTCTATTTTATTCATGTTTTACGAAAATGTGTAAACCTTTGTCACCTAAATTATCTTTGGTAGATAACCGTGGTTGTATACGTTTATAACATGCATAAATATGTTTTTGGGTGGGCTGGATACACGTTTTTTTGTTTCTGACCTATTTTTCGTAAGGTTTTTGTTATCTTGGTCACTATATTATTAAAAATTATGATCCATACGTTTTCTTTGTAGAGGGAAAATATCGATTTGCGTGTAGTGTAGTTGAGTGTAGTTTTTTTTACGGTAAGATGTTGGAAAAAATCTTTGGTGGGGCAGGGGCGTGTAAGTGTTATTGAAATTGACGACTAGATTTAGAAACGCCCAATAATAGCCGAAATATAGATATACATATTATAATATACTATCGTAAAGTTATGTGGCGAAGCTTTTGCCGCAGCGGCCCGACCGAAGAAAAAAAAATATGCAATTTGGCGCGAATCCGCGGCGGCCGTCGGCGCAAAAGGATCGGTCGTATTTTGCATGTGCGTGTGCAATCGGCGTACCGTGAATGTGTGTGGGGGGGGGGTGGCATGGCGGTCCACAGCCGGCCGGTCGGTGTGCATTTTCCACTTTGCGACGGCGGCACATGCACACAAACATGCGCTCGCACTAATAGCCGCGTGTGCGCGTGCGCACCAAAAGGCGCCCGGCCGGCCGCGTACACTGTAATACGTACTATACGCCGCCGATACATAACTCTAAACGACCATGATGGTCCATAACACTGAACAATAAAACATACGCACAAGAGGGACGGCAATAATAATAATAATACACAAATGCCATTATTGTGCGCGGCGTGTGCTTGTGTGTGTGTGTGTGTGTGTGTGTGTGTGTGTGTGATAAGAGATGGGATACTCGCGATAGCCCCACGTCGCAAAAATACCGTTACAGAGACTTGTCGTCTCGCCTCCGACGAGCTCTCCTCTCCCGGGCTCGACAAGATTTATGCGCATTACATAATAATATAATAGGTACCTTCTATATATATATATATACATTGCACATACGTATACGGCAGACTACTGACTGTACGTAGGAGGAATATCTATGTGGTATGCTTGCTATGACCTATCTATATCACTGCACTATATTTTAACACAACCCAACTAGGTAGAAAAGAACGTTCGTAATTTTTTGTTGACATCGCGTGAGCAAGAACCATATGACATGACTCGGGGGGGTATTAATGATATATTACTACTTCATCCGGGTTCTCTGCTATTTTTATAATACTTCAATAGTTTAATAATTATTAACCCTATGATGTGCGTCGGTGGCACTAAACATATTAATTGGTCCTCACATATAAGGTCATTATGAGTTATGACCGGGTATTTTTTTATGTAAAACCTGATTGTAATATACGTATATTTTTATTAATAGTGAATTGTGAGCATTTTTAAATATTAATATTTTACATATACCTATAGGTACAAATCTTAATTCGCTTAAAAATTAAAATATTCTTAAAAGATAACGATAAAACTCAGATAATGTCCTCATTTTTAAGTTTGATAATAGGTAGATAAATGCACTCTAATGATTAGCTAGCTAACAACAAGCAACTGTAACTGCTAAACTCAATTTATAGTATGATATACCGGGACAGTATAGTCAACGCATTCCGGCACGACGTCCTCTTAAACAAATCGTTTAAAAACTAAAATATTATAATGATAACTAGAGCTCGGATGTTTATGACCAAAATTTCTTTAAAATATGCATTTGAAAATGTCATTATATGCAATTATATGCCATAAAAAAAATTAAATATACCTATTTTTTCAGCAAATATATAAAAAAAAGGGTTAATATTAATTCAAAAAATGTATATATTCTTTTAAATGTGTATTTAAAACTACTTTATTAAAAAAATACACATTTATAAAATATGAAAATAATATTCAATATTAAACGCATCATAATCTCGAAACTTCACACTTATTGGTAAAACCCACCGGCCTACTCAAAATAAAATAAAATAATAATAATAAAATCTCGTAATAATACACGGGTCTTACTCATAAACACAATTAAAGAAAATAATTGATAATAATACGGCCAATTTTTAATACCATACATATAATTTATAAAATATGTGCTACTTAATCTAGAAATAATCAATATTTGCATTTATATGCTCAAAAATATGCAAAATAAGTTTGCTTATTTCTAATCTAGACTTCATGATTCAGATTTATATCATACTCCTGTGTAATTCTAGCTGTGTGAAAAAAATATGCTAAGTCATAAACATCCGTGCTCTAATGATAACTAATTTATATAAATACAGAAATCAGTTATCAGACTTTAGACCGATATACACTGTTATTCAAGTTAACTTCTTACAACCACCTTAATATCGTCCATGTATCACGATAATACATCTTATATGATGTCAATTGCGTTCAGTTATTAATTACTGATGTGATGTGTGACATTTTGAAAATTCGTGTTAACATTTTAAGCCATCTGCGTTCAGTTAAAACTTAACTATTGTTCAATATTTTATTGTTCTGATTGAACTACAAAAAGTCTAAACGTGGCGGTTGTAATCCAATTCCAGTACATATTTCTATTCAGTATTTTCCAGTTACTATTTTCAACTAATTTTCATCATCACATTTTACACTCAATTTTACACAGGTAGGTATACTATAACTAATATGAGATAACTTTCTATCCAACGATTATAAACCAACTATAACGTTATTGTTAACGTAGCAAATAATATTTCGATTGATAAGACCACCTCAATGCGCATTATATAATGTGAATTGCTGACAATTTTTTTTCTTTGTGGGTGGTATTCTGTAGTATAATATAGTCTGATGTGAAAATAGGTTATAATGTCGATTTCATTATGTAAATTGTTGCATCTACTCTTAATATATTTTTAATATAACTATTATGTGTGTGACTGATTAAAAAAAAATAGTATAGATGAATTTAAAACCTATTTTTATTTGTTTTTTTAAATTAAATTTAATCAGCTTTCCAAGAAAATGCGCACTTTAAAGATAATATTTTCAGTTTATACGACTATGCTTATAATAAACATTAAACACATATACAATAAATAAAATTACAAATAATACAACATTTCTAAGTATTGAGATTTGGGTAAGTGGTAACTAATATCTACAAATATATTAGGTTAGTTGTTTTTTTTTGCTTTCTATGGCTCTGGCTCGCTAGATTTTAATTTTCTGATGCTTTAGTTATTTTAAATTATTTAAAATAAACCAATGAAATATCTTTATTTTAAATAACTTATAACCAATACGGAGTATTTAGTATGGCGGTGAATGTTATATAAAGTGTTGTATGTAATTTGCAATGCTATTACACCAAATAAAAACTTTTATTAAAATATATAAATATATTTTTTGATGGAAACATATTATAATATTAACATATTCAATAGGTACGTTAGAATATATAAGTACCTAATATAGTACGATTTTTGTGATATTCTTTAATATTTCAGTGTCAATAAAATAAGTACCTTGTATGAAGATAGTATGCAATTTCATTATAGTTGTTTGGATTTTAAAATGTTAAGTAAAAAAAGATCAAGTAGGTTGGAAAATATCAATAAAATGTATTTCATTGATTTTACAAACAATTATTTATTCAGTTATATTTATGCCACGTGACAGAATTATTAATTAAGCATACCCTCACAATCCACACTATTCGCCGTAGTCCAACAATAATATATTTTGTATAGATACCTATTATCTGATGGCTTCATTTAATATCTACATCATTGCATTTGGTATATCGTTTTATCAATGGCTTTCCTGTCTATAGTTTATATTGAATATTTTAACAAAGAGACCCTTTAAATATGTGATAGGTACTATATTACGATTGATTTAATTGTCATTAAATTTCATTTCATAAGACATAATATTTGATTCAACTGGAGTCATTGTGCAATACAGTTCGTGGTTTACGAAATTGTAATTAAATTGTTTTATGGACCTTATAATAAATGGACGGCGCTTTCCACACGGGGGGGGGGGGGCTTCCTCAAAACACATACATCCATTATATTTCCTATACCAGGGGTGGCGAACCTTTTTTGGGTCAAGTGCCAAATTTTTCCAATCACGGTTTTGAAAATTTTTCACGTGCCCAAAGAAACATAGTAATATAGTTATAATATAGTAACATAATACATTTTACATAGGAATATTATAAATTTTAAGCATAATTTGTTTCTTTGAATTTCTTATAATCAACATTCTATAAATAGCACAATTGTTTATAATTTTAATTTTTCTGGTGCCATTGAAATTTTACCAACGTGCCACCTCTGGCACGCGTGCCGTAGGTTCGCCACCCCTGTCCTATACCATTCATAACGTTAACTGTAGTGGGTGAAATCTTATGAAGAATTTAATTTAATTTTTTTTTGTAAGTCTATAGTGTATCATTCTTGTTCAATGAAAAATATAATATATTTGTTCACGAATACATACCTACTATTTAGTAAGTAACTGTAGGTAGGTACTTGCATGAACCACACCTTTTGTATTAGTTAGATCAGTTCCTACAATATTCACTCATGACTTATGAGTTTATTTCTGATTAGTACAAATATATATTTTAGTAGGTACTTACTACTGCAAATGAGTGTTACTATTATAAGTTATATGGAAGGATATAATGTTTATGTTAAATTCCTAAATATTCTCAAAGGTGGATAATACTATTGAGCAATAAATATATTATATATGAATAAATTATATACCTAGTCTACACGCAGATTGAACTGGTAGAAAGATTGTATATAGGTACATCAATTACGGGTGTTATTATGCCTAGCGGGTAGTACTCTATAACGTACATATAATAATAGTCTGTAACGGAAGTTTTTGAAGCGTTTTGCAGATAATATATAATATAAAAGGTTAAATTTTTTTGGTAATGCAAATAAACAGTTTACAAAAAAATACTAACAGTAATTTGACCAACGGCAGAGCTAGAAATCTACCGCCCTAAGTGCATATCTACCCCTACAGGACAATCACGTTCGTTTTTAACGACTTGCTGCAGAACTGAGAAAAATAATTTATCCGTGTATAATGTGTATAGGTACGTATATTATTATATTATGCTGTGTGGAAACCCTGAGACCATAAACCTGTAGGCAACAACAACTAAAAAAAGAAATTGTTGCTGATAAAAAATTTTCCATTGGTATTATTATTTTGTCTCAGCTAACCAGTTTCACAAAAGTTTTGAACCTTTGTGCTAATTTAAAAAAATGTATTTCAACTCAATACAGATTCCCATATACACAGTGGCCGTTCCCATGGAATTCCGAAAAAATTGTGTCCTATGAACAGGGGTGAACCCTCCAAGAATGAATAGGTAGCGCGTTTTTTCGCCGCGCCTAAACCGGTCAGTGCGTCGAACTTTTTTTCCGAGTCCCCCTTTTACGGTTTCTCACGGGCACAGTATGATGCGTGGGCGGGAAGGAAAAAAACTTACTTGAGAACGGTTTGAAAATATTCGTTATTTTAGGACTCACGTGAATATAGTTGGATATGTAGACGCAATATTATATTATATTATAGTCTATTAATATTTTGAAATTGTACTCTGATGTTACGGGTAAATAATATTGCTTGTACAGTATGTTTTTATATTACAAAACTGGATTATTAAGATCGTATAATAAATATTGAAATAATTTGAAAATAGACTTTCTTGACATTAAGAATTTAGTAATTTTGTGCATCGTTTATTTGGTATGGTACTGCAGGTAGTATTATTATGAAAGTCGTAGGTCACTTGGGCTACAGTAGAAATGACAGAAACGTTTTGGTGTATTATAATATTAATATATTTCAATAAAATTGACTACGCCCGCCGCGATATATTTCATATAATTATTTTAATATATAATGATGTGTAGATGACTTATCAATATTACTTAATCGAAAAACTGAACCACGATAACACAAAATATACCCGCGATAAACGGGTTTACACTCATGCTGCAGCAGTAAACAAACCCCGCCGCACCCTCCTAACCTGGACGCCCACGCACAACCCTCAAAAGAACTGCGCGACAGAGGGGGGTGCGCTTTTTTTCCGAAAAACCGGTCGGCACTTCGAACTTTTTATTTTCGCGCCCCAGCACGGATTTTCTCACGGATCCCCCCCCCCCCCCAGACACCAGGGGATGGTGAAATTTTCAAAACGAAAATTTTTTTAAAAAACTTTCGCACAACCGGTTCACCGGGGACCCTCGTGACGAGAAATAAAAATTCTCCGTCGAGCGGGGGCGGTCGAGAGGAGGTTGTGCTGCTGTGAGAACGGGCCCGAGCGAAGACGGCGGCGGCGGCGGCGGTGACGGCCGCGACGACGACAGCGACTACGGGGGGGAACACCCGGTGACCCCTTCCACCGCGGCGTCGGCACGCAACGAATAATAATAACATTATTCAAATGCGGCGGTTCTATTCTTACGGTATTATTATGCGCGCAAAACGCACGCAAACTTACGCGCAAAACACACACTCGGCCGCGTATCCACACGCGCGTTCCGCGTGCGAGTGCGTGCGCGCGTGCACGCCGTCGTCGTCGTCGTCGTTTCGCTCTCTCTCTCTCTCTCCAGTAATAACGACGACGGCACGGGCAGGCAGGTACCCATTACAATAATAATACGCATACGCGCGCGACTCTGCCGCGTCCACTCTCGCCGACGGCACACCGGGCCCCGTCTTCGTCTTGCGCGCCGACCTCGGCCGACCGACCGTCTTCCCTCGCGCCGTCCTCGACCACCGGCCGCCTACCGCAACCAGAACCGCATGCAAAAACCGGCCGCGATCTCCCGCGCCGCGTGTACGCCGCTCCAGTGTGTCGTATACCTGTAACCGTCCTCCGAGTCGCATCGCCGCCGCCGCCGAACCAGTGCGCGCGAATTTCCGACCGGCCGCCGACGCGAATCCCCGTCCCAAGTGCGTCCCCGACGTTCAGGACAAGAACAATAAGGATAATATGAACGCCGCGGCATCGCGTTCCGCGGTTAGGTTCGTTGCGCGCTTCGCGTAATATTCACATGCGGCGCGTAACAGTTTCATTCGCCTGCCTGTGTGACGACGTCGCGGGGTGGTCGGCGTACCGAGTTCGACGGATATATAATAATATATAATATTATTATTATTATATTATCATACCGTAATAATATCATCGTCGTATAGTTGTCATCGTCGAGTGGCCGCTCTGCTGATCCGTCCGCGCGTGCGCTGCGACGCCGCCCGCAGTTTTTGCCCTCGATCCTGCACGAGGTATGCATATTATTTTCCACCCTTTATTTTTCATATTATACAACCGAATTTATAGTTGGAGTACTTTATATTATAACTCACCGTGTTTTAAATTATACTGCGAAAACGCATTAATTAAACCGACGAACCCTTTCCCGGGAAATCCGAAATCCAATACACCGACGATGATAATGATAATAGTATATCACGACCCTCGTGTCTGGCAGTCGTTTTAATGTAATATCACCATCAACGTTTACCACAAAACGTCCGTCAACGCGACGGTTTTTATTTTTTACCAAAGCCGAATACGTTGTACATACGTTGAATACGTTGATTTAGCCGTCACCACCATTCTATACGTTTGATCCGTGATTTATTTCAAAAATAATTTATCCTGTCTATGGTGCGATAAAATTGCATGTATATTATTATATTGTCATCGGTGACCTTTGGGATGACTTTCATAGACAAGACATTTAAATAAATATTTAAAGAAAATACATTATCATAATATTATGTTATAATATTGTTTCCTTTATTTCCTTATAGTATTCGACAGAAATATTAAAATATACAATATTTTAGGTACCAAAATACGCTTGAAGTAAAAATGTATTACCTATAGATAAAAGCTATATTATATTATTGCGTAATGAGTATCTATATCTTATTTAAAACGTTTTTGTTTTATATTTTCAACTTTGTTTTCAACGTTCATTAAACGGGAGTGGTACCTATACTTTATTCGATTAAAATATTTTTCTCCTTTTTGCAGTTATGCGATGGAGCTGATTTATCGTACGCCATCCAAATTATTTTTGATCATTATTCCATGGTCGCCCGGCCATTTTGGATGGTAGTAAATAACAGTGAAACTCATAACCCCCTATAGGTTGTTTCTGACGCTGTACGGTCCCTACGAATATTGATTAAAGCTCGAGGGGAGGTTTCTCACGAATTCATAAAACCCTATTCGAATAATGAATACATTTTCATCAGCAATAGTGTATGTATAATTGTCGATATAATTCATAACTTACATGACGCTCAATCTATTCAAGTATAATGGATCTTTAAATAATGAGTTTCTTTATCCATCGAATTTAATAAATGACATAAGGCGCATAACGTTTCAATGAATAACAGTTATATATTAAACTATTAAAATGTTTAATAAAATAATATCGATAATTTATCTATTATTTTACTATCTCCAGTCGCATAAAAATCCAATTTTTTCTACTTAAACCTACTTAAATTATGAGAGTATATAAGTATATAACTAACTATTTGTACGTATTTACCTAATTCAATTAGTGCATTATTTACCAAATAATGTATTATAATAAAAAACCTATAGACGTTTTTAACAATATTAACCAACCATTAGGTACCTATATAAAATAAAAAAAAAAAACAATGATACACCCGAAGAAGTTTAAACGAGTTTCTTCTTTCATGTATAATTATTATACTTTAAACTGAACATATTCAAATACTCGTTTTGTCTTTAATGCAATTTCATTCAATGAATTTAAATAATGTAGTCAAATTCAATTGTCTCCACTTTCCGTAAAGTTTTTTTTGTTTTTGCAAACGTCTGTCATGTGACTTAAGTACCTCTATATTCTATTTTCTTCTATAATATAATATGTAACATATATAGTGTTATATTATAGTTAAAGTGTAGATGGTTATAGTACCGTTTGAAACGTAATGAAAACATTGTTTTGAAATCAAATTATTATAACGATATTTATCTCTACATTTTAAATAAAAGTATTTATTTTTGATATAAAATTGGTAGGTGCTTACCTACTTACATGTAAATCGGATAAAACATTTTTCAATATTCTAATAGTTTATAAAAATTAATTAAGTTAATATGGGACTCCTCTGATTTTAAGATAAAAACACCGGACCTTAATGTCCGAAATTAATTTGATATGCAATTTTCAGACACTATGTCGTGTACGAGAGGTTAATTTAACCACAACCATTAAAAAAAACAACTTTAATGCATATTTATTTAGAGAATACAAATAGTTACTGATTATTATCAATATCAATTTTATTGTTATATTACATTATTATGTAGTTCGTAAGAGTAGTTTACTAATTGCCGTTTATTAATATTCTGGTGGTAAACCTACTGCACATACTTCAGGTGCAATAAACATACTATACTGCATTAAATAATTAAATATAATAAATAATAATATATAAGCTAGCTGTTGTATATAATGTATGGTTTTTAATGAAGATAGAAAAAAGTAAGTACCTAGATACTTATATAAAATATTTCGGACCATGGAAAGTTTATTAAGAATTTAAAACAGAATGACTGTATTATATAGTATAGAATATAAAATATATTCCAAGAAAAGTTGCATTTTTATTTTAATTTTCAAAGTGTTTTTGCTTTTAAAATAATTAATACTAATTAATGAAGATCTTAACTGGTACCTACATATGTTACAGGCAAAGTTTAAAATCGGTAATTTATATTTAGAATTTAATTAAATAGACAAAACAAATTTGTAAAAATATAATTTATATTATAAACCACTATTTTGACTATTAGAATGGACGGTTAACTTTCAATATGAAAATTCAATTCTAATTTTTATTTTTAAAACAAATACATTCTTGGGTTTGATTCGTGATTAATTTTTGTTTCCGACTGATTTTTTGTATGGTTTTCGTTGGCATAGCTACTTATTAACAAAAATCTGTTTCCTTGTAGAAAAATATCGAGTATGTGCGATGGGTTTTGTAAATACAAGAATTATTATTATGGCGCTTAGAGTAGCAATTCAACTTAGAACTTTTAAACTTCACTGGTGGGCCTTACACAAAATCTTACATGCACAGAAGACATATCCT
The DNA here is from genome assembly GCA_027563435.1 of Nasonovia ribisnigri. Lineage (NCBI taxonomy): Eukaryota > Metazoa > Arthropoda > Insecta > Hemiptera > Aphididae > Nasonovia > Nasonovia ribisnigri. The sequence goes on from JANEHU010001127.1 coordinate 178,505, forward strand.
TGGTCAACCAAATTCAAAAATGTCTATAGCAATAGTATAATAATATAATACTGTCCAGTGTGCTGAAAATGTCCATTGTTTTTATAATAATAATTTAATTAGTTTCACAAGAGGTACATTTATTAGACTGATAGTGTAGCTAAAAAAAAAAAAACGTATAATTGGAAATAACTCTGCTGTACAATAGGTTAAAAGTAGATTACTATAATGGATGGTGGTAAATTTGAATTCAACATTGTATACGAAATACGATTCTTAGCGAAGGCGGTCTATAATTCCTATAATGTAAATAAGTATATTTGATAATATTATTGTGATTATAAAGTAATTTATTTTACTATTGATCATTTGAATAACAGAAGGTTAAATTCAGTTTTGCCAAAAGAATTATATTTGAAAATGTCATTGTGTGTACTGTGTATAAAATATAATAATATACTGAATACTCCAAAAAAATCATATACCAGAATAATATTTTTAAATTAGGTACAACAAAATAATTAAAATCGTTATTCTTGGTTTTAATATGTAATTTTGTCCAGATTTGAATAAAAATATCTGTAAAAATAGCTGTGATTATATAAGTTTTAGATTTTCTGATTACAGTATGAATTTTTTATACAAATCTTTGTTTTAAATTTTCAATCCTTAGCTATAAAAATTAAAAATTTTATAATTTTTAATTACAATAATTGATAATTTTCGAGTTTTGAACAATTTTGACAACATATGAAATTTAAATAGTTAAAAAAAACTATGAATAAACAATGATAAAATAAACATATGATAAAAATTTAAAATAGGTATCAAAGGTTATTAGTTTTTGAATAACGAGTAAATAAAAAAATCGTTGTACGAGAATTTGTTAATTTACAGGTGAATTTCCAATGACTAGCTTCAAAAGCTCATAAAAAATTAATTTGACTTTCTGGTAAACTTCTTTTTTTTGGTTAAAATAAATTGTTACAAATATTTTCAGTTTAAACTTTAAAATTCCTAAACAAATTTTGTTCTGTGGTTGCTGATTTGGGGATGTTCAATATCAAAACCAATTTGTTCAAAATTGGGTTTTGTAGAAAATTATTATGATATTAATATATTATTACATAGTTTTGATGTAGCTATATGTAAAATTACTAAAGTTGACCAAATTAAAATGATTAAAACCAATGTCATTTTCCTAAGAATACATCCAAGGTAGACGGTCAAATTTAATTATAATTTTCACAATATCATTACTGTATTATAGAGTATCATTTTAACTGATAATAATTTCAACATCATTTTCAGAGCACATTGCTTTAAATTGTAATCAACTTATAAATTATAATACATAATATACGAATCAGTCTAAAAGGGTTGTGATAATGCGTTTTATATTTAATTCTAAGTTTATTTTGGATATTGCTGTTCAATAATCAATCGGTTACGTTTCATAGTTGCAGTGTGATCCTATATGTCGGGTGATGTTAAACAATAATAATTTGATGGCACCATTTGCACTTTATTCGAATCTTCTCTTAGGTAAGCTGCTATTCAGCTAAAACTATGATATAATTAAGAATTAGTACCTAGCCTGCAGATAAAAATAAATATTAAATGCTTAACAATTTTCATGAGTTTATGATGTTTTGAAAAATAATTTTGTATTAAAAAAAATTTATATCTATAAAAAACTGACACGTAAAAATGTACATCAATGCTATATATTGTAACATAATAACTTAGCATCAAGATATTTTCAACTGCATATAATATTTTATATTTTTATTCTTTGAGAAAATGTATTATTTATTAGCCTTTATCTTTGTATATATATATGTATATATTTTTAGTTTTTATAATGTTTGGTCGTCCAATAGGCAATAGCTTATCACTATAATATAGCATTAATAAATATAGCATATATACCTATGAGCTATGGTATTATAAAAGCCACCGTACAGACGTATCTACTATTGTTTTTCTAAATATAACTTTGGATCTTCAGAATTAAGCGTAAAACGCTTCACTGGATGATACAATTCTTCTTCTTCCTAATAATAATACACTAATGATATTATATTATAATGATAAAGATTATGTATGTCAAATAATATTTGATTTTTAAATAGTATTGTAATTTAAATTAAGTAAAATAAAAAAATAATAAATTCCTAGGTAATTATTGTTTTTACTATAGCTGATAATAGTATTAGTATTCATTATACTGTGTGTAATAGATAGAATTGAGAGTTGTAAATAACTAACTATGAAAAGTTAGGTTTACTATTTACTAACTTAACAATAGGTATTATAACTTTTATACTAACCTTTTTTATTTAATATAACTACAATGATTATTATTGAAAATTGTATAATATTAATAAAAAGTTATTACGTACCTAATCAGGTATTTAATGATATTTGACAGTTATTCCTGTTGAACTTTATATATAGTATTATTATACTTTATTGAAAAATGTAAATGTACTATTTCTTAGTACAACATATGGGAGGGACTCAGGAACTTAAAGTATTTAATTTAAGACGCTTGTGTATAGGTACAATATAATACGTGCAGGATAATATATGCCCCCTCAGCCCCACATATTAGAAAAGACATTTAAAAAAGTACCAACACTTATTATATACTTGCACGCTTCATTAATTACCATTTTTTAGTCAATTTATAGTAGGGATTGTAAACTATTGTTTGTTTGATTATATCGTTTTATTAATAAGCTGGCCTAGTCTATATTATATACCTAGGCTATACACTGTAGACAATGCCATTATTTAAAATATTCAATGAATACGAAATTACACAATAAACTACATAGTGTTTTATCTATAGCTTCTAATAACCTAATAAGATTATAACAAATCATTTTTCACTCTTAAGATGAAATATTATATTACTATATATCGTGTGATGGTAAGGGCGGGAAGTGATCAGTTATTTCAATCACCGGGGACGTGTGCTGTGTGCCCAATATCGCGCAAAACTGAAATTACCTTCACCCACGAGTCACACATACTATCTTTTTGCAAGCCTTTATCTCTAAACTATACTAACACGGCAATAGTAATTATATTTTGTTAGGACCACCGTATAGATTGTCATTACCTGGCGGTTATCTTACTACATGTTCTTGTCGTCATGCGTATTTGGTGTCTAGATTCATCATACTGTTTCACATATAACACCATGATGGGTGTGTAACTCGCCTACTAGTTAGTATTTGATATATATGTTACGGTCCAAGTAGATAAATGGTCATTGTAATACAATGTCCGGACAAAGTTTACAATGTCCGAATTATTCAAGCCATGTAGATAATTATTCACATAAACCAGACAATGTATACAATGACCAGAACTGCAGGTGCCAAGTGAACAAAATACATATATTAATGACTTATATAAGTTTACTTAAATATGTACTGTTAGGTTTTTTAAGATCTAAAATATTATTTAAACGATTATTAAATGTATTTTCCATTTTAAAAACAACACGCACAAATACTACACAATTATAACACAGCACTAAACGGCACAGGTAAACAGCAGTACGCGTGTCGCGTACTGTCGTCTATGATAAATATGGCTATATGCCTAGTGCCTACATAGAGTTCCATGATAATAATAATTGCGATATAAATTGTTGTTATTGATGGACGACGAATATCCAAGCGGCGTATGTTGAAAATGCCCACCGATTCCTAATTATATCTACTATAATGACACTACCGATAAAAGTTATCGTAACCCGTAGAACGTAGTGCCTGAAAGAAATAACAATTATTAAACTCTAAAATAACTTTAATATTCACATTGACCACACCAGTTTTAGCATTGTATACAATGACTGGACATTGTATTACAATGACCTAGTCTATACAGGAATTAAATATGTATTATTTACTTTGCCCAAATGTCTTAGACATTGTATACAATGTCCGGACATTGTATTACAATGACTGATTTGTCCACCTGGACCGTAACATATACATTATACAGTTTAACATACATTGTAAAATATTTATCCGATTTTTGCAGTAACTTTTTCACCCATTGGGCAAAACAAGTTTTTATTGTCCGATGGACGGTAAACAGTAATTTGCCGAGCTACAACGAAAATTAAACTTTCAGTGCAGGCGTGAAAAACATTTGTATTAGTTTTAGATTGATAAATTTCATTATTTAGTACCCATATAATTAACAAAAAAATTACATTTAGTAGGTGCCTACAACAACTGCAGGATATAGGTACTTCATGAGAGATACCTATATTGATTTCAAAAATTATAACTTATAGATAGGTACGTTACATTTACATTTATACATTGTACATAGTTGGACATAATACATATTTTTGTATAACATAGTAAAATTAAACGTTTATAAATTTAGTATATAAACTTACCGTTAGTGCGCATCACACCTAACCCTCAGACGTGAATTAATACAATATTAAGTTAGCTACTCCTTACAACTGCTAGGTACCACAAAGACGCAGCTGCGGAAAAAACATTGTACGAAAACACTCCGAAGGTTATCGCATGTACCGTAGACGTTGTGCCGTGGACCGGAGAGATCCTAACCTTACTCAACTCTTACAAGATTAGTAGATTAGTCTTACAAGATGACGAAGACGGCGGCTGCTGCACCAGCTGTGTGCTGCATGCAAAATCTGAGACAACACCTGTGAGAGCACATCAAACCACGCCCTCATCCCATTCACTCACGGACCCGATTCTTATTAAATTACTTTTCATTATAATCATTTGATAATAATAATGATCCATGAAAATAATAATTATAACAGATAAATGATAATATTTAGAACTAAACGCACATAATATATTATTATTCTGAAAATGATTTCTAGGGATGTATTTTAAAATTGTTTTTGGTACATGAATGTCATTTTATTAATATAAGTTAACCAAAATATAATTTTCACGAAAATAATAATTCATGCAATAACATCATTCTAAATCCTTTTTAAAATTATAAAAAAACTCACGTCACCTAATACACATTACTTTAGAATATTTGCTAAAATTTTTTTTTTTATTTATTCAACAATTAATTCAGTAATATTAGTCAGTCTTATTGATTAATTATCATTCGATATCGTCGATAGTAAAAAAAAACAAAGACAAAATGCTAATAATAGCAATGCTATCAAAAAATTATTGTAATATGCCTACAGAAAATATATCTATTAAATATTTTGTTTTTATACGTATATATTTCTTTGTGGGCTAAAACCTTTTACGGATGAGTGGGTGGATGAGTTTAAATTTCAATTTTGTTATCACATATTATGATATGGATTTTTCCAGTTGATACTTTGGTTTCATAATTTCATATTCTCTTGTTCGTTATTTTCTACATTTTAAGTGAGTACGAAATAATTATGATTAAAGTAGTTTGTGAAGAATAAAAAATATTGTGCAAAAAGCGAAAGGTACGATAATTCGACTTATAATTGAAACGTATTCATATACTGGTGATGTAGACTGTTGTAGACAATCGAAAACTGAAACAAGTGCACTGCAGCCTATGCAAAAAACAAAAACCGCAACATTCCGTTGACGGCGTTTTATACAACTCTGACACGCAACGACTATAATATACTGACCCTAGTAATAATTAAGAACAATATAATATGGTTAAAAACGTTTCTTAGAACACTGCGCAAATAATATTATATGCAAGTATATGCAGTACCTACGTCACATGCCGTACTTTTATTTAATTAGAGCCATTTTATTTTATCTCCGACAAACAACTTCAAAAAACGATATTTCCTATCTATTTTCTACAAAACTATGTGCATCCCAATTTGCAATTAATTCAACTATTCGAAATTTCATTTTCAACACACGGCAAACTGAATACATTATTGTAACGTTATTTTTTATTCATTTATCGTAAATGTGTAATTTTAGGTAGGTACTTCTAGTACAGTGACTGTTTGTTTTGTTTTTCAGATAGTATTAAAAGTGTCATGCACAGCAACATATATTATTATTATTATTATTATTATTATTATTATTATTATTATTATTACTATCGTTATTATTATTTCACGTGTGACAAGGGAGTTTTCAAAATAAATTATAGTTATTTATACATATCATATATAATATGTTTTCGTTTGATACTGTTATATATAAATGAGAAATAATAATTGATTTATTATCATTACTAACGAACCAATACATAATATTTGTCTTGATTTTAAAATTTATGTTATTTAATGTATTTTCTGTATATTATAATAATTTAGCCGGTTGTTCTTGACATATCCATTACCGATAATATTAATTTATTACAAATACCTACTTCTGTTCATTTTTATTTTACATTTTTAATGTAAAAAAAGTATTTTGTTTCATGAATGTGTTGAAAAACATTTTAAATTAGAATTTTTAAATAAACTTTGCTTATAAGTACCTTCTATAAACTTTAATAAATAAATTAATCTAATGATTTATATCACTCATGAGTTAAAATAGCATTGTGGGTACTTAATTTTGTCAGACACATCATTTTATCTCGTAAATAAATAGAGACCTCTGCAGTTGATATTATTTTAAATTAATATTATAACATTATGAAATTCAAATCTAATATAATATAGGTGCAACAATATTGTATTGTTTATTAACTCTTGTCTAATACTAGGTATACAGGTATTATTATATTACATAATACATCGTATTTGTATAGCATTTATCGTTTGAAATTCATTTTAGCTAAATTAAATAAAAACGAGTAATAAGTCCAAAAGCAGGTACTTATTTTATAATTTGTAAAACATTATGGCCTCGAACTATTTTGTAATACTTTTTTTTTTTTGTACAAGCCGGAGATTAACTTGTGTGGTTAATAGTGATCCAGATTCCAGATGATATCTTTAAAATGCGCATTGATTCTTTGCATATAAAAACCGTCGTTCGGTACGATAAAGCTATACTACAGTGAGTACATAGTTTACCTACAGTTGGCTTACTGCAGTCGACAAAATATAATAAAATACCTCTGTAATAATTGTTTAACCTCGCCGCGATGCCTCTATAACCTTTATAACCTTTACCCATCTATAGATCGTGTTGCCCTATGGTCACGATTAATTTAAAGATAACACAAAACGCAGCAGTTGCAAATATTGGTCGACGCCCGTGCGTTTTATGGCGTATTTTTGCTAATTATATATAATAATAATATTATATATACGTGCATTGTGTGTGCGTGCGTTTGGTGTAGGGAAAACAACAATATTATATTATCGAGAAATTCTAATGGCTTTGGGGGGGGGGGGGGGTATGGGCAATATTATTAATTATTAGAACAGAGCTTGTGTGCCTACACGTAGAGCGTATTAATATAGTTTTGGCGATATTTTTCGTTGAAGCCAATTCCCCTTCACACGGCTCGTCCACCACGAACACATATTTCTAACGACCGGGTCCGGCCGGAGCCCTTCACAATAAACAACACCCAGAGGACCCGAAACTCATCATTCAATCAAATTATTCAGATATGGGTTGCTGCAATTCCATACACAATAATGTATGTGTGTGTATACGAACGGAGGTACTTTGTGCGTCGCGCATTTCGTTTACCCCGTACATATAATTTCCTCCCTTTTTCGATCTCCACGCATTTTCCCACCGCACCGCGTGCCGTCGATATACATATGTGTGTATGCACGTGCGTGTGTACGGACGAGAGGTCACATATGTATGTATATATATATTATAGCTAGAGGGGGACTCACGCGGGGTGTAAAGTTTGGCATTAGCCATTATGTATTGTAGTGCCATTTTGGTTGTTGATAAAACCCTTCTCCGCGCGCGACCATCGAACCACCGCCTCGGTATGCGTACGGTCATCGCATGCGGCACATGGGGGGGGGGGGCGTACATTTACGCACACACATACCTCGTGCACATGTATATATATATATATATATAATAATATAATGTGTAAGCGCGGGAGGGCGGTCGGTCGGCCGAGTATATGGATTAGGGGAGCGGATTTTTGCGCACGTACAGCCGGGCAGAGGTAGCGTGCCCTTTTGTCCAGACCCGGAGAGTATGCGCACTGCGTCCGCTCCGCCTACCACCGCCGCGGCCGTTGCGCGCGCACATAATATTATCACCACGCAGTGCCCATACGCTCGCTCCGCCGTCCGACGGGGGTGGTTGTTCGCGTTAATATTATTTCCCGTTTGTCTTTTATATTTTCACCCCCTCAACCCCGCCCGCCAACGACGCGCGAGTATACGCGTTGAAATTTTTTTTTTTTTTTTTTTTTTCCACATACCGCCCCCGCCCCGTCGCAGTCGTACACACGTATAGGTATATACCTACTCGGCGCGTGCGACGTTGCCGATCAACGGTCGCGTATATGAAGATAATAATATTATATAAAATATTTATTGTAGGTATGTGTATAACACAATACATAGTCGTAACACTGCAGCGCATATTCACCCGTGTGCGCGAACTCGGAGTCTCTCGTCTCGCGCGCACCGTTTTTATTAACGTTATTATAATATGCAATACAGACTAAAATGATATAATATTCTCTGTAACGCCAAGTCCTAAATACGTGCTGCAGCCACGAAGATTGATTCACTTAGACGACCTTATAGTGGCCGCAGTGGTGCAGCGTTCTCGCGTTCTTCGCGCAGTATTGTATACCGATCAACGTCCGAATACATTATTATTATGATTAATTTCAGATCAGTAAATTTGTTTCAACCTTCATTATTGAGGGTGATTTCCGGTAGAAAATTCTATCTAGTTGGTATTACTTTGAGGGACAAACGTAAGAAATTGCCAGAACTTTTCTCAATAAGTGAAAAAAACAGTCGAAAAACGTTTTTTCACGACAGGCGACATCGTATTTTAACACCTGATAGTTATATCACACATATATATATATATATAACTATTTTCCAGACACGGTACAATTTTTAAAATATTAACTTTTTCGAGTTATTCATAAATTATAGATATTTGATATAACATGATAATAATAAAAAATAAGTTGAAAATACATGTTAGTGTTAACTAGAGTTTTTTTAAATTTTTTGTTTTCGGGCTGGATACATATATTTTTTGAAAATTACCTAATTCTCACTAGGTATAAGTATATACAATTAATGGTTGCTTATTAATACATATATTTTATGATTTATAAATTTTCTTCGAGGAAAACATCGAGTAGCGGAATATCAAATATTGTTTGTCGGTCTGTTTTATAAGTGATAGAACTTCTAAGTTTAAATTTTAATGAATTACAATACTTGAACGAAAAATAACGGTTTTTTTGAATCAATTTTAGTTGTTATGCAGTGATTCAAAAAAATATTAATCGTAACAACTTGAAACTTTCTGCTATTGTTTATTTTGTCATTTTCTCTATAGTATGAAATTTTCAAAAATATTTGTATGTACTATTTTTAAATTATTTATACAGTAAGACCTCCTATAACGGAATCACACGGTACCAACTGTTTTTTTCCGTTAAAGGAGTTTCCGTTTTAGGGAGACTAAAATATACAAAATATAGGTTATTTGGGACAGTTGTTTTTTTCCGTTATAAGGAGGTTTTACTGTACCATAATTGTATTCTTACAAGTCTGCTTCGGTGTTCGTCATTATTATACAACATAGTTTAATATACCAAAACAAATATAAATAATATATATAATTTATTTATAATATAAGTACAGTATTTTAATATTAATTATCCTTAGAAATAAATGCTGATCCACAATATTCTTCAATGCTCAGAATTGTTTTTTCCTTGATTTATAGTTTAGTTTAAAATTAATAAACTTAACACATCCATTTCATTCATTATATTTAATACCCATTTACAGTTTTGCCCTTCTATACAGCAGACAGATTTTCTTGGTTTATTATTTTTTTATTATTATTTCAAGTATGCCTTGAAATTATAAATATAGTGAAAATACACAACGCTGGTATACAAACCGTGTTCGAGAAGTGCACTCATTATAACATAATATGGCCCTCGCAGATTAAATTTTTAATACATTTCCAAAAATCAGAAGGTATCTGAAATATAAATGTATAACATATATATTGGTGCTACATGAATATATTATGATACATGTTTTATGGGTATGAGCCATGCCTAACGACTAAGTGACAGTGTTTTATATGCTATATACATCAAAAAATGCGATACACGTTTACCATAAATTTGATTCACTTCCCCGGTGAATTGGTTTTTTATATGCGAATTGAGATTATCTTTCTCGAGATGAATTATTCATATTTGATCGTATTATGCGGTTATTTTTTAACGATCATTTTTATTGGGATATGACAGATTTTAAGATTAAATATTTTTTTATTAATACATTTAAATTGTGTTTTTCAATATCGGAATTGGGTTGTATATTTGCAAGTAATAAATATATTACTTAAAACGAATATGGCACTATCAATGTATTGTTGTATTAGTACATCAAACGTCTTCTGCAGGCGTGAATAAAAAAAACAGGTGAACTCGCTCGGCTGTATAATAGTAGGTTTCAAGCATACTTACCTCTTCATTAAATAGGTCACTGGACTTTTTTTTTAAATATTTGAGTTCAGTGATATGAAATCTATTTTGAGCGGAAACGGATGTGTTTATGTTACTATAAGTAATTCATTTTTTTGTTTATACTATACATATATCATATACGATAATATGTCAATGTACCATTGTTATGAATTTATAAGTCAATACAGACGAGAACTGTAATAGAACAGTGTAAATAAGTTCATGGTATAAACTATAAATACCTGAAAATTAGTAAAACATTTTGAGAATTTTATTGTGTATGAGAAATAAAAATAAACATAATGGCAAAAGCTTTAATTCTCAACGATTAATATTTTTGAATTATAAAAAAAGTAATTAAAATCATGAACAAATATCATTACTATTTTTTCAATATCAAATTTTAACTTTAAATGCTTATGAATGATGTATTTTTTATTTTTCTTAACTGCTGAAAGAATAACTTAATAAGAGAAGATTTATATTCAATTTTTAAGTTTGTTGACAAAGAAAAAATTTTTGTTAGCATAACTAATAAAACTATAAACAGTAAAAAATATAAATGTTTATTATAATAGCTCAAAAGGTCCAAAATATTTGGGAAATTATAGTATAAACCTAGATCTTTATGGAAAATATTATTATAAATGTTAATATTTTTTTTATAAAAATTTTAAGTTATACAGTCATTTCTTTATCAAGGAATTTTCTACTTTTCATCCCAAATAAGAACTATCTAGATCATTTTTTTCTGCTCCAAAATGTAATAACCTACAACAATGTCTAATGTACCTCGCCATTGAGTAGATCACTGTATAATATGTGTTGAATTTGAGTTCAATGATAGAATATTGTACACAAATATCGATTCTGGGTGGAGATGATCTCTAATTCTAAAAATATTTATAGTGTCTAAATAGTTTGACTTGGAAGTATGCCACACATATTACATATGTGCCGTTTAAAGGTATGAATTAATTCGTGCTATTCAAAACTTAAAATTAGTCTAAATATTTAAAAAAATTATTGCATTGTGTATATGTGTACATGTATATATATAAATAATACAAGTTGCAAACAATTACAAGTCTATACACGCTTATAGCTTAACTGTTTAAGTCATATTTTATTGTATAATATGTATATTACTATAAGCAATTTATTTTTAATAGTAATTTAGTACATGTTAATCTAATTGTTTCTGAAAACAAATTGTATATTTTTAATGGTTATTATAATATTATTTCATATAATATTGCAAGTTGTTATTAAATGATAAGTCAATATTAACAAATCGTAGAAAAGTGTTAATATTTAATAGGATCGTAGTATGCATAACTCAAAATTAACCAAAATATTTTGAAAAATGTCTTTAAATTCAATAAATAATAGTACACCTAATATACCTAATGGTGAAAAGTTTCAAGGCTCTATGAATAATCCTTATAATATATAAGACAATGTGTGTGTAGTAAATGATTTATAGCTGTAAAAATATTGAACTGATTTTGTCCAACATTTTCAGAGATTGTTCTTAAAAATACCAGAAAAGTTTAGAGTGTAGTGAATAACCTCTGATAGGTGTCGCCGAAAACACTTTTTATTTTTTTGTTTTTTAAATGTCATGTATACTACTATAATAAGTACTAGGTATTGAGTAACGACAATAATAATAAGTTATAAATTAAAATTGTTAATTTTCGCAGACGGAGGTACACTTAAACCAATTAGCTCATTAAGTGATTATACTTAAATTGAAATTACACGGAGCGTTGTATCTAATCTGCCATAGGCAAATTGCCCACCTGATCGGAGTGTTCTTCAAAGCAAGGTACCTATACTAACTGACACCGAAATATCCGTGAACTGGGATAATTACATTAAAATCAAAATATACAAAGTGCTGTATTATATAATTGTTCATAACATGGCTAGTGGGTTTATAGTTTTAAATTACAACAAAATATAAAAATTTGTTATTTTTGTCAAAATATACAAATGAGTCATAAATTGAACTTTGAACGACTATAAAAAATATTTTAAACATGCATTTTCGAGATTTTTAGGTTTTGTAGGAACAATTTATAAAGTTATAAGAAACCTTGTAATTAAATTTAAAAGTTTTACATTTTACGCTACAATATAATTTACAAATCTTCGTGATTTTGACGAATTTCAACATTTGAATTTCCACATTAATTAAACAAAAATTGTGCGTATGTAGGTATACTGTGCGCCTGCTATAATTGTTATTTTATTTCTGTAAGAAAAACTTATGTGTGATCTTGTATTAAATATTTAAGGTTTTTGAAAGAGCATAAACATTTTTATCGAATATTGAAAATAAAAAACCAAAAAAAAATTAAAAATTTCAAATGTATGTAAATTGTTTAAAATTAGTCTACTTATTTTTAAAACTTCATACCTAGTATATAGAAAATGACAAAAAGTCATAGTGGAGTGTATAGTTTCTTTAGTTAATATATTTTTAATGCCTTATAATAAAATAATATAATCTGTTTAATGATAAAATATGGTAAGTCATTAATATATGTTTGAATAACCTACTTTGTCAAAATGTTTACTTTAATCACTCATGAAAAGTTATGTGACTTATATTTGTTTCTTAACAAAGTGAAAAAAAACTTATAAGGAATCATATTGTATTCAATTTTAAAGTCTTGTTTATTAAAATTAAAAATATTATGAATTTTTGACTACCAAATAATTTACATATTCTCGTGAATTGGACGAATTTCACAAAAAATACGTTTTCATTTACGTATGAAAACGCAAATCCTTAAGAAAGAAATTCACCAGGAAGATTTGATGATTTTTAATTGCGTTAAAAAAATTTCCGTGTGCTTTATATTAAATGTTCAAACTTTTTTACTGACTATTAGTAATTGTATCGTTTATTTTATTATCATGTAATTTATTATATAACCGGTTCATTTAGCAAAGTGGACTGACGATACGTCTACGCAATTATGCGTCAGTACTAACCGTGAATACCTACCGTGATTACCGTCCGTTTTACTTAATTACGTTTTGTGACTGCTATGCGAATTTGTGTAAAGTTGTATTCCAAAATGACATCGTATGCGTTTCGGGTCCTATTATTATTGTTATTTATTATCTTTTTTTCTTGTTATTGTCAATGGAATTATTGTGTTTCACTAATTGTAGTTTGTTCAATAGTAGTTCAATCAACACAAAAGTTAACTTATTTACTATCACTTTTTCACCACCGCCCTGTACCATGTTATATTATTTTTTTTTCTTTATCAAATACTGACTATAAAATAAGGAACATCAACAAACATTTTTCTATGCATAAATTGAAACCAAACTACAATATAGAAATAATAAATTATCTATAAAATACCTAGCATGAGTATAGAGTCAAAATATTATTTAAATCACATTATATCTATTAAATGCTTACATCAATATTAAATGAAAAGTTGAATTCTCATTATAGTTATTTACTTTTGAATTACAATTGTTAAACCAATTTATTGGATGCTGTGAATTCTTGTATTTTTTCCCTTGACTATTGTAAAAAGTACTCCTCAGATATCCCCAAATTCTCAGCAATATATCCAATTTCAACCTGAAACTACTCCCGAAGTTGAAAAACGAAGCATTTTTTCTACTATAAAACGTGTACACGAACCTAATCGCTCTCCACCAAAAAAAACCACTCATGAATTATTGTAAAACTTTTAATCATCCATCGCTTTGCTCAGAACAAAAATAAAAATATTTTAATATGATTATTATTATAATTTGTATTGCTTTTCTACAAATGAATGGTGTTCATTTATTTGTTTTGTTAATTTAATATAATGGTGTAAATATGTTGAGGAAATGTTTATTGAAATATTCATCAAGATTTTTATACCTACATAAACAGTAATAATAAACTTGTCCCGATGTCAAAACTAAAAATATGTTGATAATATTATGGAAACAAAACATCTGTACAAATTTAATTAGATATTTTAATTATAAATTCAAATAATGATAGAACGTAAGCTATCGAAATAAAAAATGTATTATTTATTATTCATCAATAAGCGATCATACATAATTAACCTTTTCTTTCTATGATTAGACTATGTATATAGTTACTGAAAATCCATACAGACTAACTGACTACCTTTTAAATTTATAATTTTACTAGAACAATCTGCTTAACAAAAACCATAACAATAATATATTATGTACAAACATGGACCTACAAAGTTGTATACTCATTGTCATAGCTATACTATAACTTAAGAATATAAATACATTTTAACATTTTTGATGTTTCCATCTCTTGAAATAAGTAGATGATCTTATTTTATGAAATAAACTATCTGAACTCAGAACGCATATATATATTATTTAATTATTGTGTACTGAAAAATAATAATTTATAATGTTAGTGTGTAAAAACACCAATATAACTACCATATTCTTCAGTTTTATTTTTCTCTCAATTTAAGATTTAGTATTATTCATATAAATATGTACCTTAGTACCTACCTAGTTGATTTAACATCAAATATCAATTGACATATGATTTTTTGAACTATTGGAATCAATTTCGTGAATGAATATTATGCAAAATATGGTTAAATGTTAAAATATTATCATAACTTTACAACTAATCCTTCATCTTAAACAAATTTTAAATAATCTTTTTAAAAGTTAAGCCATCCAGTTAAATATTTTTTACAAAATTAATTTAATTAGGTCTCATAACAATTAACAATATAATAATGTGAGTAAAGTGAAAGTTATTAAGATAATATACTAAAATCTATAATATCATACACAAAGTTCTCATTATAAAATATATAATTTAAAAAGTCTGACATTGATTTATACATCGTTCGGATATAAGAGTACTTTTACAGTTTTTTTCATATTGACACGTGATAGCATTGAAATGGTGTATCATAATCATACGAGTTCGTTAGTATAATTTATTAATATTATCTAATAAATCATATCAATATCAATATTAGGTATAATGACAAATTTAAACTCTTGAACATTGTCTACACTATATTTTTATATTACTTAAAAGTTGTTTTAATTGATTAGATGATACTACTCGTAAGTCGTAGTCATGTATTTCTGAAATAATATATTTCTATACAAATTACAATTGTACAAAGTTGATTTGTGTGCAAGTGCAGTATTTAAAAATGTAAGCGGCTTTCACGAGCAATATATTATAAGAGCCTGCACAATTACACCACAATGGAACTATAAAAAAGTCATAACACTTTAACGGTTGATAAATACCTACCTTATAATATTACACAATAAATCAAAATCGAGTCGGTTCAATAGCATAGATAAATGATAATATACTAAAATAATTCTTCAAAGATGATGCAGAGAAAAGTGTAATAAATGTGTAAACATATTTTTAGATGTTTAAGTCTCGTAATAGAAAGTCACTCTGCTATTATGGTTGGCATAAAGATTTTTAGTGTATCTATTGTCATTGATATTTGAATTCAATGATAAATGAATTGTGAGCGGAAACGGATGGTCAGTGTCAGCCTATATTTTTATAGATATTTCTAAGGATATTTTATTATATATTTAAATTGATATTAATAATTTATTTTTCTATTAGTTATATGGTACCCGGTAGGTTAAAAAATAAGAGAACTAAAACTATTATGTTTTATTTAACTATACGATTTGTCGAAATATTAACTTAATATATCTATAAAAATAATGGCGCATAATATCTATTTTCGTTAAGTATTTTATATTTTTAAATTATTAATATTAAAATTTATGAGGAACTGTGTAATGTGTATTAAACTGTCAAAAATTTTAGCCGATCATAACATTTTTTTGTCAATATTTAATGAACAAAACAATATTGTCATACAGTTTTATACAGTCGTATAACTTATATTATATATTTGTATATCTTAAAAGTTGGTAATTTAATACATTTATACACTTTTTTCAACTTTTTTTTCACTATATTATATATATTATTGACTGTTAAAAATTAAATACAACTTAAATGATCGAACTAATATAATATACACTTTTGTCATTTATTTATACATATATTGGTTATCAGTTGTCACTCGTAGGTTCATTATTATGAATTAAATTATTTTACCTAGTTACCTATACGTAAGTAATTATTTAAAATAAACAAAGGGCTTTATTTAAACTTATTTCATGTTACATTTAAACATCACTAAACACCTATTAATATGACGTGCAGTATTTCAGAAACATTTACGATTTATTTATACTAATTATTTAACTTTAATGTAATAGTAAATTAATTTAACTCGTTATTCAGAAGCTCCTTTTATTTATTATTCTCGAGAAGTATTTATAATGTTGAGTATATTTATTAGGGTAATTATTTATGAATATCACCACAAAGTTATATTAGTGTTGTGTTTTTTATTATGTTTAAACTATAATAAACTATATTTCTTACTATATTATTATATATTCTAGTAGGATAGTAAAATATATTATTCACTAGTCGAATCCGGCTTCGTCCGTGTGCAGTTTTTTAAAGCAAATCCTATAAAGCGCATAGGTGTATCTCGATTTGTATGTACTTCGGTTCATGTACCAAACTTTGTGAAATAACTCGACCTAGATGGTCAACCCACAAGCCACGAATTGTATTTAGCACTTGGTGTATATTATTTGAACGTGGTTTAAAATACTTTCTATACTTTTCTGATGTATCTAAAAACAATCTCTGAGATTTTCGTAAAAATCATTCTAGTAGTGTACCTGTACCTAAAGATTATGTATAATGTATTACTGTATTAAATATTTATTGATAGCTTAATAATTCAATAATATGCTTCAGTGTTTTAGAGTTACAGCCTATACAGGCACAACGTAAGCTAATTTAGAAAAACTCGAATAAGTTATTTTTATCTATGATAATGAAAAAATTGAGTTGAGAAAATAGTTTAAATAAATTTCTGGCAGGAGTCTAGGTACTGAAACAGTGAAACATCTGTTTTGTCTACCTAATGATATTTATCTTTGTATATATAACCTAGCTAATTAATGGATACATAGACTACCCAAAACTATTGTAACAAATGTATTTTTAATAGTTCCAAATCTTCAATAATATAACACATGCATTATGCAAATATTTCTCCCAATTGGTACCTAATATACTGTATATGAAAATTGTTCGAAAGTCATGAACTCTTAAGACATTTGAATGAATGAGTAAATGGTCACTAAGGCAATTTTTTTACATAGTTAATAATAGAAAATAGATAAACTATTTGTATAATAATATATAATAAAGTATATAATCCTAAATTGTGTACTATAGTATACTAATAGTACGCCAAACGATAGTTTTTTAATAATAACAAATTACAAACCAAATAATAGTATCCAAAATAAAATTTATGTT
The DNA here is from genome assembly GCA_027563435.1 of Nasonovia ribisnigri. Taxonomy (NCBI): domain Eukaryota; kingdom Metazoa; phylum Arthropoda; class Insecta; order Hemiptera; family Aphididae; genus Nasonovia; species Nasonovia ribisnigri. The sequence continues at coordinate 196,533 of JANEHU010001127.1, forward strand.
AATATTTAAAAAATGTAAATTAAATTTGTACTAATTAAAGAGTGTCCTGTAGTGATACAAACTTCTATTTTTCAAATGAGAACTCTCCTTTTTACAGAAAATTATTTAGTGGATATTTTTTTTGGAAATGATTATATCCCTCATTCAAAATTCTAATGAGTAGTTTCTCAGTTATTAAAATTTATATACTTAGGGTAATAGTCTTTAATAATGATTTAAAAAAATATATTAAAATAGATGTAATATAGTATCTAGTATTTATTATACTTGGACCATGTTTATAAATTATAAATATTGATGGATTAATATTATTTATAATAATTTTCAAATCACGTAAATAACTCCCGTATATTCCAAACCCCGCATTATCATGGATCTATTAACTTTAGAACACAATGTCAAGGAACTCAAAAACTACTCATTTGAATTTTGATTTTGATATTACATAGGTCTCAGAAAAATTATCTGCTAAATAATTTATGGTAGAAAAGTGAGACACTCATTTGAAAAACAGAAGTTTATGTCTCCACAGGGCACTCCGTAAGTATTATGAAAATTATAAGAATTTAAAATCAATTAATATTAAAATATTAACCCTCCTAAATATTTTGTTATCTATCTACGTTTGAAATACGTATGTGACTTATTTCAATTTTATTAATAATTAAATAAAATAAGGTAAACATTATCTATACATTTATCTTAATTTTTTTTCAAAATTCTTAGTATAGTTTCTTGCGTTATTCAGTTGTTTTCCACATCCCTAAGTCTCTAACTGCTTACTATTAAAACCGACTAATCAGATCGCTTTATGTCGTAAGTTTATTTGGACCCCTCTTTTTCTTATTCATAAAAAATAATAAAAGTTTGTAAATCTGTCTAATTTACTTACAACTTATAATTATATTATTTAGTATAGTATGCAATTCAGAACATGTTTACCTATTGTTTATTTTAATCAAATAAATAAATAATTACTGCAAAATACTCGTTGGTATTATATTGTTATGTGTTTTATGAGCTTAGTTATTTTTACAAAACTGATAATGTAATTTTGTTTAAAATATAGCTTAATTTATAATATAAAATAGTGTATAATGTTTACATTTTATATACTTAATATGTATCTATTGTTATTATTGTTAAATACTTAACTTATCAACGTTATACTGTTTGTATATATTATGATATGTTTGGTAAACACTAAACAGTAATAATTTGAGTCAAGTGTTTGGACAGATAGTATAAAATTGATTATCAACAGTTATAATTTATAACTAAAAAGGACGTGACTGAAATAAAAATTATTAATTTTATGCATTCTATAGATTTCTCAAACTATATTTAGACTTTGTTGAATTACAATAAATAACGACTAATAATACATACTTTATTTGAATTTTATGTATTGGTTAAATTTTTATTCTATAATATATGTAATATGTATATAACTTTAAGATTAACTACGTATTATGAAATCAAAAATGACTAATTGAAATGAAGATTTAGGTTTTACGACCTTACGTCTGTCAGTACGTCGTGTCGACAATCGTTATTTATGTATAAATTATTACATTTAAGACGGCGGATAGTGTCGTTAGTATATTATAATATAGGTCATAAGAACCGCGTCAATACGTTTTAATGAAAAAATAAAAACGTTTTCTTCAATAAAACATAGCTGCCCGCCGGCAATACGTTGTACACAATATGTATCGTGCCTTCTACACCCGCAGTGTTGTAAAATAATAGAATAAAAGTGTTTGAATAAAGTCCTTTTCATTTTAATATCCTGATATTCCTAGTAATGATAACATTTTCAAACCATATATAATAATTCTTGACCGATATAATTTGCACATGGAATCAGTAAACAATTATCTTGCCTGAAAAGTTTCTCGAAATATTGTTTAAATATAAATTGAAAACACCGTATTATAAACAGTGGAAGTTTTGCTAGACTTACCATAAAAATGCTATTTCACCAACCGATTGGTGAATAACTACTTACCACTTACCGGTTTGTTAAGTTAATTGCTCTATTAAAAGAAAGAAAAAAGTTAAGAGGACGCCACCCACGCATGATGTGTTGTCTCCGTCTTACAAACTTAAGACATATACAATTTTAGTTCAGCCAGTTAGATTGAATTTACCTATAATCAAATTTAATGGTAAAAATATTACCTTGTGTTATCTCATTGGTTTTTTTATGATATTTATGAAAATTTAATTTTCAAGTTAGTTATGAGTATGTAAAAAATTAAAATGTAAAAACTAACGAGATTACACATACAATAATGTAGGTACTTATCCTTAAGTTTCATCATATTTCAATTCACCATTATATTAAAGCTAACAATACACGATTGATATAATTTATATAATATAATCATATTGAATGTGCATTTTATATTATGTTGTACGTTCGTAATATATATATTATTTAATAATTATCTTTACTAAAATAATCACCTTTCGAACTCCAAATGGTTTCATATCTTACTCCCAATTTACGAAATCTCGGATCAAATACATTTTTGAAGGATATTTTAGTTTTATTTTAGGACTTTAGTTTATTAAACATTTAAGCCGTTGTGCTGGCTTATAATATCGAATTTTATATGAATGTGAGACTTCGTGAAAATATATAACTTACTTATCATTTATTACACACTATACTTACCATCGCAGTAATAGTACGATGACAACATAAATTTAGAATAAAACTAATGGATCTATTGAAACATGAGTGAACAGGAGAAATATATTATATACATTGTCAAAATTGGCTGGAAAACAGTTTCGTTACCAGCATGCAGCCCCATATTTAATTAAAAAATTATTCAGTATTATATGTACCTACTTTATTTTGTACAAACATAATTTTTTGAATTTCGATTTGAATATTATTAGTCATTGTGAGTAATGGCGGGTAACGTTACCTTAGCACGGACATGGGCACCACCTACAAATCATTTTTACACTTGTATGTACACAATTTTTTTTGTTTATACACAATAATTGTACAAAATAAAGTGCATACCTAGTGTTATAATACTGAATAATTTTGGTATTTATAAACGTAAGTGGCAGTGCTGAGGTAACGAACCTTTGGAAGACTGGTAAACAATGTGTTTTTGCCTATAATAGTGTTTCTCAATCTTTTTAGTACAGCTGCGACTCAAATTTTCATTAGAAAATCTAACGTGACCCAAGTAGATTTACTAAACAAAATAGTATTTCTAAAAGAGGATAGTCTATATTTATTTTAGTGGTGGTAGGGCTATACTGAATATTATTTTTATTTTACACTAATGACAATAATAAAAAAAAAGTGGATAAGTGAATGTTACTCTGCTGTACAGTAGCTTATAAATGGGTCACTGTTAAATAGATGGTATTCAATTTGAATTCAATGATATAATATCATTGTATACAAAAAACGATTCTGAGTTGAGATTGTTTGTCAGTGTAAATATTTTATATTATATTTAAATTGTTATTACTTATTACTAATACGGTATAGCCGGTAAGTTGAATTAATGTTATAAAAATGACAACAAAATAACTAAATCGTTATTCTTGGTTATTTAATATTAAATTTCGTCCAAATTTGAACATATTATAAAAGCTATAAAAAAAAATTATGTTTATATTTATGAGATTTCTTAGTTACAGAATGACCCACATACGCTGAACATTGTTTTAAATTTTTAATCTTTAAATGTTGTTAAAATTCGAACTTTGAATGCTTATAGAAAAAATTGTACCTTTGTTTCTGGACCGTTATATTAAAGTTTCACGCTTTTTGGGCCAACAAATAAAATTTTATTGATATTTATAGGAAAAAAAACTAAAAATATTGGAAACTTAATGTCCGTAAACAGTTCAAACAAATCAAAATATTTTGAAAATGTTATCGTGTATAGGAAATGCGTGATTAAACATTCATTCAAAATTGTATGAATCTACAATTATTTGTTTTAGAATTACACCAAAATCCATTGATTTTGTCAAAAACCGATTTTGTGTAATAATTCCAGTTTTTCCTTAATTTTTTTTTTTTTTGTTCCCAGCACTTTTGAAAGCTACTGATAATTTTGCCGGTAATAACCTGTAATTTTACCTGGTAACTTTGACCTCCTTAATGCACCAACTAGATTTACTTTCCCATCGGACAAGATACTGAAGTTGAAAATCGTAGCATTATGTTGACTACTTATTGTGTACACAGACACGAAAAGTAAAAAAAAAAAACATAATTTTAAAATCCTCGGTAAAATCAATACATTCACTGCTTCGCTTAGAATTAAAAATAACTTAGAAACCTTTAAACGTATTGCTGTAGTTATTTTATGATTGGAATTTTGAAGATCAGACCACAATAATTGATCTGTAGAATGTTTTTTTCTATCAGTTAAAAAAAATATTCAATAACGATGATCCTGCAAAACGGAATTATGTTTCAGTGCAAAAATAAAATCTGCATTGGGTGTTTTAAATAGTTTAAAAACAAATACTTTGAATGAGTATAAATTCAAAATCATGTTATACATTAATACTAAATATAATTAAATCTAAACATTTTATAGAAATAAAATGTTTATAACTTAGCTTAAATTTTACATACCTAATGTATTATTTTTTTGAAGGAATTCCAGACATTTTATTTAGTTATATTAAATAACTAATAAGTATATCGTTAAATCAATAATGGCTTTATCTGGTAAAAGTAAATGTATAGATCATAATGATTGATTATCAATGCAATAAAGCTACTAACGTTTGTTAAGAAATAAAAAACAATAGTAATTTAATATTCTGCTTTATGCTAAAAATAACAGGTGAAAATTAAATTATTTTTCACATTTAATGTTATTGTGTTTTATTCGCACGTACATTGTGTAAGTATAGTGGAGAAAAAAAATATTTGTTCTAAGTATTTTTTGTTTTCATTTGGTTACTATCCGTCCAAATTCAGCAGGCATTGTCTCCAGCAGTATAACGTCTACAAATAACAAAAACAACGTGTATAGGCGAAAAAATTGTTCGTGGGAGTTATCGAGAAACGGCTTACGATGGATTTTTCTACTATTGTTTCGTATCGTATAAACAAAAATACACTCGTTTTTTATCCCGACGAGAACCACGGTTACAAAATATATGCCACACGCAGACTACAAACATACATACCTAACGTCTATATTATGTTGTTTTCTTTTCAATTATCTTAATTTAGGGAACCAATGATATTTGATATTTTAATATTTATAATATAGTTTGGAACATTATATTATTATATCGATAGGCTATCGAATTACAACGCATCTCTTTTGCCATTCATCACAGTTACATATAATTTAGGTTATGAATTAACTAAAGTAAATAATTTAAAACAAGTACTAACAGTAAAAAAAAAAAAAAAAACGTTTTACGTACCTATTATGTTTCTTTATGATATAGGTATTGTTTTTCTAAACTATATTATCGCTTTACTATATTGTCAAGCTCGATTTTGTTATTTTAATTTCAATCAAAGTTAAAAATGAAGTTAAGTTCATTTCTGTCGTGTATTCTAACTCACGCAAATATTATTTTATAATTGTATTAAATTCATTCACGGGCTCACAGCGGCTACGGTGTCCATTTGAGATAACACAATTCAGCACCAATCAAACTTGAAGTATTAGGAATAATTTTAGATAGGTATGTAAGTTATATTAAAGTTTTATATTTTATGGTACAGATAAGAAAAATCGAGATATTTGAATCATTTTACTGCAGCAGATGGATCTGAGACTGAGAATTACTCGGAGGTGGTTGGATGAAAGAGTTTCTATTCATTCTTGTTGAAAATTACGGAATTCGGTTAGATGATAAATATTTTCCTATGAGTTGTACTTTATAGGCAAATGGTTCCTAACTTAACATAAATCATCTGTGTGTGAGTGTTCTATATCTTCTGAATCAGTTGATAATTGTTTTTGTCTTCTGGAGAGGTTTTTATAGAGATACCAGGGGATGATTAACTAAAAATGTATCTATCTATATTAATACTAATATTTAAGAAGAATACAAATGGTTCCATTAACTTTTATTAATTACTCAAACTATTTCCACTTTTTTAATTATTGAACAAGAAAAACATGATTCGATAATATTGATCGATATAAATAAAGAAATAAGTAATAAATTAACACACTATAATTTATTTTCAATAAATTACAATTGGAAAACGGAGATTTATTTTGGGTAATAACATTTTTAATGACAAATCTGGGAAAGTCTTGTGGTAATTGTTAAGCTCAGATGTAATTATTGTGAGACTCAAGTATATAATAGTTGATTACATAATTGTTTGTATTTTGTATATTAGTTATTTTTATTGAATTCTACATAACTTTTTCAAAATTACCCAGGCACTTACCTTTAATAAAAAAAATGACAAAAAGTAGAGCTTTTTATATCAGTTTATAATATATAAATGTATTTAAATTACATTATGTAGGTATAATAATTAGGTACCATTATAACGCAATCATCCATTATATTAGCTTAACAAAAGCGTTTGTGTATTTTCAAATGGATTTTTTTCAGCTAGGAAGGAGGTACTTATAGGTCTTATCATTTGTATAAACTATTTATTATTTATTTATTTAACTTATTTATTTAATGAATCATAAGATAAGTAATTTATACTAATTATTGTAATTGTAATTGTTTTTTTTTATTTATTTGTAAAACTCGTATATAACTGTATAAACGTTGCTACACTAGAATGTATTGTTCAAATGTCAGTTTTATTACTAACTATAACTTACAAGTTTATAAATGCAAAGTAAATGTTATCGAAAAAGTTATTAAACAAAAGACTTATACATTCGTAACTTCATTAAAAAATAGCCTCTATATTTGGAAAACCTCATAACTAGTGAATGCAAATTATTTTAAGTAGTTTCATATTTTAATAAAAATAATATTAATTTCAAAGTGATATAAATATCATGTAATAAACTAAAATATATTTACTACATTTTTTTATTTTATTTTTTAACACTCACAGAATAGTATTATTTGTTACTACTCTCATACTGAATGATAAGTTGCATTATAATTGAACAGTATTAAAGTAACAATAAAATGCATTTGATGAATATTACATAAATTATAAAACCATGATCAATCACATGTATATAAATGTATTAAGATTTAAATAGGTAATAATTTAGGTAAATGTAAGTATATAAAATATGTATATTATGTTGAGTCACACACTGCAGACCATTGGTATCTATTTCAACAAAAAATGTATTCTCTATGTTAAGGATAAACAAATCTGATTCATTATACCAAAAATTAGTCAGATCGTGAAAAACGAATATTCTTGCTAATATGGTTGCTTCTTATATATTATTATATTATCTTTACAAATGTAAATCATATGATTTGAAAATTAACTTTTTTATACAATACATTCTGTATATTATTTTAAATCTAGAAAGATACTTTATACAAAATATTGAAGCTTTTGATAGCGCCACAATATTGTTATTCAAATAGTTCCCTACTATATAGACTGTGTCTATCATAATTAAAATGTTTACTGTTTTAAAATTTTAATTTTAACATAAAGTATTAAGTCGGGGAAACATGAGAATCAATAGAATTTTCCCCTATGCGGCATAGTCATATAGAATATATTTTTACTATTACCGTAATGAAAAGATCAATTGAACACTATTTCTTTAACCCCCTATAGACACAATATGATTTTAATATTTTCATGATAAACTCAAAGAGATATTTTCTTTTATGGTTCGTATATTTTAATTATCATTAATGCATTCTTGTAATAAATTTGTATATTATATGTAAATAAAAATACGTGGGTCTGTACAAAACCATACTATTTAGGTACCTATATTCTCCATGTTTTTCTATAAATTATTATTATCGTTCATGCGTATAGACAATATATATTTTTCCTCGTAATTCGTACCTTATTGAAACTCCAACTCCATACTCATTTGAATATTAATTATATTTTTGATCATCAATAAAGATGTCATAATAAACATTGATTACAAAACTACAAAGCAGGAGGACAAACTATTGTATAGAATTTATTAACTGAATGGGTGATCCACTTTTGGTCTAGAACCAGAAATTTTAATGTAAAAATAAATTCTATTATAATTTCAAATACTTCCACAGTTATTTGTTAGTTAGTTAATCGTTATATTAATTATTGATTATTTCTATTATTGATTTATGTTTATCTAAAATTGCTAACTTGGTCCACTGCTACTATCTTTTAGCAAGTACCTAGCTATTATTTATCTATTATGCAACAATAAATCAATCGACGCGTTGTATATGTTTATTCTAGTACCAACTTGAATATTATAAAATACAAGTTACCTACTACTTTCAGATTTCAATAGTACATTGATTTTAATTGATTTTTACGATTTATTGGTTTAAGTATATGTGTAATAGTATTTATAGTTGAAATGTTTTTTTATAATAACAAAAATATGCTTTTAGACTTATACCTATAGGTACTTTCATTGAATTTGCTTATGTCGAATCTTATATAATGGTTATGAAATATTAAAGTGCTGGAAATGAAATAAATACTGATGGGGAACTGCAAACCCGCTGACGTTAGTACAACCGGTTAATAAAATGCATTTTGTGTTAAGCTGGCATGTGGGTAGATCTTGGATGGGTGATCATGTAATATCCACACCGGATGTTCAGTTATCTAGACTAGTTATACCTAAGTTATAACATCAGATAGTCATTCATACAATGTAATGCTATTTGAAATGCATATACATTTATATATTGTTTTTATTTTAAAATATTTGATTTCAATATTTTATATACATTTAAATTATTTAAACAAATATATATGAAATTGCTTTTTATTACATAATTTATTTATTTACCAAGATCGTTATAACTATAGGTATTTGATAATATCATTATATTTTTAAATTTCAGACAATTTTAAAACAAAAAAAAATGGACTATGGGTTTATACCAACAGTCGAATAAAAACTATTATCCCAAAAATACCGATATTCTGTGTCAAAATTTTTTTTATTAATAACGTATGTGTAATATTTCTTCTTGTGAAAACGATAGTTTTAATCAGTGAAATAATGTACACAATCTTACAATTAATATATTATATTTATACACAATGTTAAATGCACAAAATATGTGCTTATATAGACTAAAATAATTATAAAGGTAATAAGATTGTAGAAATAGCTGCGTGATAGTACCTGGATTTACATATACATAAAACACTAGGACGGATACACGTCGGTGTATTATCATCTACTTCGAAGTACAATTTCTTTATATCATTAATTAGAATTAGAACACTGCAAAACCTAAGATATTATTATATTTATCTGGTTCCACCGTACCTGCTTAAAAGTTCTCAAACAATTCATATGCTAATAGCTCTGAAAAGTAAAATGTCATTGCTCACAAATAAAAGCACTACCTATAGTTGACATAATATATAATAATTTAAGATATTTTGGGAACTCAGATATTGTAATATAATAATAATAATAATAAACATTTAATAGATGACAAAGTTTTATAAAAAAAGCAACGTTATGATAAATTGACACAACAAACTTCAGATTGTTGGCAGTAAAAAATAGTATATTTATATCATAACATAATAATGATATTGGTCTAGAATATTATCCTGAGCGGTATTGTAAATCATTGCGCGTGGTTTGGTCCAATAGTCTTCCGTAACTTGAAGTTGTTTATAAAAACAAATAGAATTCACACGCATATAATTCAGCTCGACCGCGTTTTTAAAAGGTTGTGCGTGTACACATACATCACAAGCTTGTAGTCGTAAAAAGTTGGGTTAAGTTAATTTAGGTTCGGATAAACCTTAAAATCACCTAAAAACATGTATAAAAAAATTAATGTAGTGTTTATAGTTGTGTAGGAATACACAAACTTGCATAGGTACATGCACTATAATGTCGGAATAGATGAAACCCATCAGACGTTAGGGTTATTAAAAAAAAATAATAATAGTAAAATTATAATTATCTCGCAGAAATTGGAGGTCCGTCTGGGTCCGTAATTTATTATTATTGCACAGCATGTATATAAAACATAATATTATGAATGTTCAAAAACACATGCCATTGTAGCTATTATAATATAGGTCCCGCCGGATTCCATGGTCAGACGCAATTTATTTTCTTTGATTTTTTCGTCGTATATTTATTTTGTTTTACTTTTTTTGTTCGATTTTTTGGCTCGTCCACGACGATTTTATTTTTAAAACCAGCCAGACGGACCTTTCGTTGTAGACCGTGCCGTAAGAAAAATAATGTTGACGACGGTCAGTTATCTCTCATACTTACATTGGTATATAAAACCGTCAGTATCAATTATTAAAATAGTAATTATTAACGCTTCACTTTTGAATTACGACGTCGCGTCGCACCATATGTGTACGTGTAACACATATTTTGATATTTATATGAGAAAATATTATAAAGCTCTTCATAAAGATTCTTCTCGTTTTTATATAATATTTGGCACCGAATTATGTAACGCATTACCTCCTCTACCATTATTTTTGTAAACATAATAATATCTCAATCACTCTCTTGAATCACTGAGCAATTGAATTTTTGGTAGTAAAATTGAAAAAAAAATAGTGAAGGTTACGGTAAATAATTGGTTGTTTTTAACAAGAATTTACTTTGGAAATTATAATTATATAGTAGGATTAATCTAAATAACAAATTAATTATTTATATAATATATATTATATTACATTAGCTATGTATATTGTATAATATTATATATTTTATACATATTATGTGGTAACCTAATCCCAAAACAAAATCCTGTCAGTCTATTCGATTTTAGATAAAATGCTTAACGGATTTTTTGAATTTTCTTATTTTTTATATATGGTTATCTTTCTTTTCATATACCTGTATATCTGCCAATCAATAAAATGCATCCACAGTTGGCTATTAAATATTGAAGAACTTGGTGAAATATTTTCAGTTAATCATTATTCTGCAACTCGATAGGAACAGTTTTTTTTTTACTATTCTTAAAATCAATTTCTATGATAGCAATATAAAATATACAAATATCTATATACTATATAGGTTAACCGACTAGAATATTAGATCTTCACTCAGAATTATTTCACATAATATGCAACTATTTTTATCATTGAATTAAAAATTAACACAACCATTAAAACGACTTACTCATAGACAATTACTCTCAGCATGTTACAGTAGAACAGTTAACTAATTCCCTATATTTTTTTCAAACTGAAAGAAACATGCATTATACCTATTATAAGAATATAAATATATATTTGTTAAATATATTTTGTATCCAGTTAACTAACTAATGGAAATTACATTTCGATGTGATTTGAAATTGCAATTAGAAAACAGGATTATTTACCGATTGACTATTATGGAATAATAGAGAATGATCATAAAATTATGCATTAGTGAGACAACTATTCAAAACTAGGCTTAAACTAAAACATAGTTAATTTTGAATATATTTTTACAAACTAATTAATATAATAGACCATTGCAAAATTCTTATGTACATTTCAATTTAAAATAAATGTTATATAAATAGTATTTTACTGAAACTTACGGAACAAAAATAGACTGTATATATTGGAAAATGATTCAATAATCGTTTGTAAAATATAATAGCTTACCATTTACTGATATATTTTATTTTTATGGTCGAAAACAAGTACTTACAATCTGTATTAACTGAATACAGTAAGTAATATATTATTATATATAATATATATATGTATAAAATGTTTGTTTTTAAATTTTTTTTTTTTTTCTAGATAGGTAGGATAGGTTTATTTCACCAAAAATCGATTGGGACATTACCAATCGTATACGCTATAAATTATTGTAATTCATATAAATAGGTGACTGAAATAGTTGTTTTTGTATTTAGGTTTAATATTTATTTAAAATGGTCTATAATATAATAATTACTCATTCCTTTTTTTTACATATAAAATGAACAATAATAAAGATATTTTTTGATAAATAGAAATAATTTTAATATGTATTGAATTAGTAATAATAAATTAACAAATTCTAAGTGAAAACTTATATTAATTCGATTAAAATTATAAAATTGTTATTACACTAATATAATGTAAGAAAATATTAAAAATAATTAATAACTTGTGTAAAGTAGGAACTAAATAACAAAATATAGTTTTTAACTTAAATACACTATGTGCGAAAATTGTACTCATTAAAGTTAATATAAATTATAATGCAAAACTAAATAAAATAAGCTCATGGATCATTCAATTTATTATTTAAATATTTATATTTACAGTCAATCTCCGTGAATTTTATTTTTTTACCAACCCTAATAGGGTATCCGTAAAATGATTGGATTTCCCGTCGGGGTTTTAATATTTTTTTCTCTTCCCTCCCACAGTTATTCGACGAACACATCTGTCACTAGAAGCGCCGTCTTTCAAAACTAAAAATATAATTAAAAACCTTTTATTCAGTCGTATCCCCGCGCGTTTGTTCCTGTTTAATATAGTCTCTGTCCGAAAAATTAATGGATTTAATTATCCCTTATCTCATCAGAGACGACGAATTCAAATGAGCTTTATTCCCTCCACAAAAACACAAGAAAAACGCCGGTGCCGCCGTCTGTATTTGAATGTTCATTGCAATTCATTTGTGATACTCTACCCAAAACCTTTCGGCTCTCGATATACGCAATTTAAGAAATAGAATAATATATTAAATACAAGTTGTGTACCGGTATAATATTAAAAATTACAGTATAAACAGTGTGTATTCCTGATATCCAAGGACCATGCTATTGTTCGCTACCTATTGCAGTAGTTAATTGTATAGATAATAAATAGCCTTGGAACTAAATATGTCATACATGAATAAAGACTTAACATGGAAACATATTATGACATTATAATATGAGATATAAAAATCACAAGAGTATTCCATAGTACTTAACAACTAATCACGGACATGTCAATCAATTATGAAAAAAACAAACAGGAAAATCGCAAATACTCTCGGGTGTCGAGTGTACCTGGTCATTAAGCATGTAGGCATATAATCGGTGTATAATAAATTATTGTATAATATGAAAAACCTATCCAGAGTTATATAATATAATTTATGTTAGGTATACTATATTATTATTATTAGTATTATTTTAATTTGGCAGTTATTATTAAAGTTGATACTGGAAATACTGTTAAACTGTGTGAATAAGTTCGTAGTATAAATATCTCAAAATATATTTTGTAAATTTCATCATTATATGAAATGATGAAAAAAGTTTCCAAGTTTCTATAGTTAATCATTTTTTAAAAAAACGTTACTTTCGGTTAAATATCTAACTTTATCAACATTTGACATTAAGCTTTTTAAAAAAAAATAGAACCATGTATTTCTATTATTTTTTTACTTTTGTAAAGATGACTTAAAAAGAACAATAATTATATTAAAATGAATCTAAAAAAAAATAACTATACATGCTGTGAAAGTTTCAAATCGCACCATGTAATTTCTTTCTGAACAAAAAAATCAATTTTTTCGAAATCTGTTAGTGCTTAAATATATCTTAGTTTCTTCCAATTATTAAGAAAAATGCTTGATATTAATAATTTATCTTAAGTAAACATGACTTATTTTCTATAAGACAATCCTCACTAATGAATCAATTTTTATGCTTCAAACAGTATTATTACATACAAAAAAAAATTCAATATAAATACACATCATTGTAAAACCATTCTTATTTTTATATCAACATTTCTTCGTATTTTTATGGTTTTAAGTAATGTTGTAAATTGTGAAGTCTAATCACATTTAATTTAACTGTGAATCTATAAGTTTACTATCAGTTTAATATAAGAGTTTTAAAATTCAAATTTTTCAAGAATTGCATAGTTTAGCTTCCATGTACACATAAACAGTTAGAAATCATATAACACAAAATTATTAAAAAAATAAAATTTGTTTTGGTGGTGTTTATTAAATAGTTTTATTTATAAAAGATATTCATTTTTACATTTTTTATAAGGTACAATATAAATTTATTCTATGAATGTTATTGTTAGTATGAAAAAACAATATTATATTTAGGGGTGACATCAATGTAGATTTTTATACCCTTTAGGATTGGAAATAGGCAACATAACATGCATTATTAAAAAAGGACCTTTGAGAGCTATAAATTAATAAAAAGTAAACTATAAAAAATATAATATTACCACAATCGCAGTAATTATTAGTGAAAAATGTCTTTAGCATACTGTATTTTAAATATATTTGTTAGTTCAAATAAAAAGTTTAGAGCAATATAATAATATTATACAATTATAATTGTTATGAAAATAATATAATGATTTGTGGTAGCCAAGTGAAAAATAAATACAATTTAAGTATAATTTGGAGGATTAGTATGATTTATGCCCCATTAACATTTCTATATGTAAAAACTTTTGAAGATTTTCTACAGTTTGTTTTTCCTTCCACCCAAAGTACTCTGCCACGGAACTCGGATCAAAACCTAACTCGCGTTATCTATTCGATTTCGGCGGTCTCGTCCGTTTTCACGAGGGATCAAAAACTTTTGATTCAACTCAGATTAAACGTCTGTGGTAATTGAAAAATTTCCTCCTAAAGATATAAATGCGAAATTAATAATACTGTGCAAGAATAAGCGTTTTAATAGGAAATTGCTGGAAAAAAAAAAAAAAGAAAAAGACATATTTTGTCAGCTCTCGCTATCCATTTATAATGTTCATATTATTTTTAATTCAATCAAACTGGTGCCAGTTCGTAATGAGATTAAAAGAAAAAGAAACTCTCATCAAAAGCACATTACTTTCCGTTGCAATTATTGAATAATAACGCACTACGCTACTGTGAATACAATAGCCAGTAAAAAATTATCAAAGGTTTTTTTGATTGCCTTCCAGAAAAAAAAACGAATAATAGAAACACGAAACGCGCGTGGAAGAGACGGTACTCGGATTTTGTCGTGGAGTTGGCAACAGGACGTGAGTGGGTGTGGGGCAGCAAGACAAATTGCGTGAAAAATAACGATTTTGAGAACAAAGATGTTATGGACTTAACTTTTTAACGTTTGTGTTTATATTCAAAGGACAATAGGTAGTTTTCCGCCAAAAAAGACGGGTTTTAACGTAAAATTGTTCTTTTGTTTTGTGTCTCTCCCTTTGGTTCCCTTCGCCTCGGAGGGTTTTATACACGGAGCGTTAGGCGTTATCGCCTGTTTCACTTCGTCCAGCACACGGGGAAAAGCGCAGTAGAGGCATCCCGCTGTTGTTATCATGCGATTTAACATAAATGACCTTACTGGAAAAACCTCGCTGTGGTTACGCTTTTAATTCGATCGACGCCAGATAAGAATATCAAAAATATAACGAAATATGTGGTTTTACGCAAATTGTATATAGTTGACGAGTATTCAAGATTTTTAATATTTTCCTTAATACTCTCATCCTTTATTTTGCGCAAATACTATTATTATTTTATTTAACCGTTTCCAATATATTTTACATTAATATTAACCGTTGTGATATAACAGGAAACATTAATCATGTATGAGAACAATTTTTTACAAATTGCAACATATTGATTAAAATATTACAAAAACATTAAGTATGTTAGCAGTACGAGCACAATTATAGTTGGTTATTGTCTGTAAGATAAGTGTTTAATCGAGTTTCATTTAAATTAAAAATATTGAGGATATAATGATGTATGTTCGGAGTGATCAACTTAACGTAATACACTTACAATTTATACATAGCTTATTAATTTATGACGTCATTGTCACTGACCACAGTAATGTAAAACAATAATTCAGACCTGTGAATTAAACATTATATCTAGTAAAACTTCAACCACTTTAGATCGTCAATCGTCATGATAATATTAACAATTATTCATAGCAGTGTAATCAAACGATGCACCAGCATATAAATACCACCTCGTGTGCTTGAACAAATACAGTAGCAAATAAGTTGTAACACCGCAGAGCGGCGTAGGTATAATATATAAAATTCTTCAACATTAGTCGCTGATTAATTTTTATTTATCATCAGGCAGTGACGGGTTCCAAACAAATTTGGCGGTAATACATAGTATTGGTTTGTATACAGAGTATTCCAAGTTTCAAGTGTGTAAAAGTATATATAGAATTTGATTTTTCAGGTAGAGTGATGATTTGAGTACACCAACAGTAGAAAATGCAGACACACCGTCACGATTTAATATCTAAAATAAAACACTTTGATTTTTAAACTGCATACTGTCGGCTCTCCGTTATAGTAATTTTTGTTGCCTTATTATTCTACCTACCGTGTATCCGTCTACAATATATACGTATACATATCATTATATATTTGTATATTGTATTACGGGTTTATGAAGCGTATAAAATTAAATAAAAATAAATAACGTCAGCCGCCGATACACGAGGATAATGGATACTTTGTGTTATGTATATCGCGCGCGCACCAGACATGTATATCAGGCCGGATGCGCAATTAATCCTGCGATATCCGATAATCTTCTTCTCCGGTTTTTCCGCTTCTCCGCCACCTCGTTCTTACCTCGCCAACCACCAATGAAACTTACGACACACACGCGCGAGCGTACACGAAGCATTCGAGTACATATTTATTTGTGCGGTATAAGAGAGGGCACGTAAGATGCGACATAAATCACACGCGAGTAGTTGACCCTTGCCAACCCGCAGAGCTAGACGGCAATGGCAATATAAATATATAATATATTATATATAAACAATAAATCGGACACAAGTAAAAAGAAAAAAAGCGAATATTCATTTTATTTTTTGATATTAACAAAATGTATTACTCTCCGTTCCTCGACTTTTTCTGACACTGTCTGGTTTTATGAAAAGAAAAAATATACATAAAAGTGTTCGCAGAAAGGCGATTAACGGAGACGAGAAAAACGTTTGGAAGTTTTCGTTAATTTCAGTGCATGACATGGCGTCTTCCCCTTTGCAATTTCCGTTAATGTGTTTTTTACGTCTTATGCCTTTAGCTCTCAGAAAAAAAAAAGAAAATAATACTGAAAGGAAAAAGAATAATAAGTCCTCGTGCCTTTCCCCTTCTATTTAATCCATTCGTAATCCTCGAAAATACACAATAGTGGGTTCCGTGAAAGTTGTTAGCGACAACCCTTCTTCTTCGGAACTAACCCGCTGGCCGTCCAGGTGGACGCGACAGCACAATATTTACCCCTCGCCCCGTTGCTCATGGCGGGGTAAAATGTTGAACAATGCCCACACCCTTTGGCCTATGTAGGACATGCGTGAATTTGTATTAAATTATTATTTGATTTTACTTAAATAGGTCAATTACTGCAGGCAACCGACATTGGCTTGAATTCTGAACTTCAAAGTACAAACTAATAGCCGAAAAATGTTGGTAAATGTAATAATTCAATTATTTTATATACTAAAACTATGGTTGGATGGTATTATAATGAACAAAATACTGGTGCACACGTTTTCATAACAAAATTATTTTATACTCAATTTGAAATATAATATATACATTTCGAAATAATAATATTATGGTACCTATGAACATAGTACAATAATTAATTATTTTAGTAGAAGTAAATAACTAAAATGTTATGATTAGATTTAAATATTGGATCATTCAATTTTCAATAATTCCATAGAAACGGTTCGAGTCGATAGTCCTGTTCTCCTGTTCGGCATATAATATATGTAATTTATAGTGAGGGAAGGGGGAGCTGCCATATTATTACGTAATTTATTAAGTTTTATTAACTGTTATTTAGTATTGATAAAGTGCTGCAACATGTGATTATTCACTCATTACTGTATGTGGCGACGGGAGAAGTTGTTCAATGCTCAATACATGGTCGAAACGCATAACACCAACTAAAAAAATTAAAGGCTTTGCATTTATTTCGATTGAAAATGCGTCCCCGCACTCCGGGTGGAGATCGTAGCATAATTTCGCCGCGGTATATATAGGAGACGCGATATACGGCACGGTAGAGATGACCACGACGACGGTGACCGCAACGACCGAGAGGGCCGATATTATATAGCTGCAGTGGTATCTGGTATCTGGTCTCCGTCGATTATTCATCATCGTTCGTGTTGCGCCGGCGACGGCTGCGGAAGAGTAGAACGCACGCCGCCGCCCTCAGTACACTGTCGGCTAACCTGTCGGTCGGGTCTTGAGGGTCTGGCCAAATGGGTTAACCGTGTCTGACGGTTCCGGAGCACATCGTACGTGATTACACATTATAATATTATTATTAATATTATGTGCCGCATGTACACTGTTCGCCGCACGCAAAACCAATCGTTGCCGACCTCGGTGGGCGCGGGCATTCTTATATTTTGCCCAGCCGCATTAAAGTACAGCGACGTACAATATATTATTATTATTATTGTGCACGCACAGATCATCTACCTATGTGTACGTCGAGATTTAATTGCGAGCGGTATTGTATGAGTAATGTGTATTTAGGGTAGGGTATGCGATATAATAGTTGTGAGACGCCCGAGGAGGCGACGACGATCTCTACTGCAGGTCTGTTGTCGGCAGAGTAGATCATTATTGATTATATTCGAATAAAATGTTATCAAAATACATTTTTATTCGAACGACATTCAGCTTTTTCGTTAGATCAAACATAAGCTAACTAAACTAGTTAATCGTGTCAAAAAATATTATTCAATACTACATTTTTTTTAAAATTATTTTATTGGACTCGAATGATTATTATCAACATACAATTTTGCCCAATTATGTTTGTCGGACTTCCACAAAAAACGCACTCTATTATAATATTATTGTATTGTTAGATATTAATTGTAATATATTATTATACTATGATGTACCTACCTAAATTGCGTATAATAATATAATATATACCTGCAATACGTCCTAACTATTATTATTATGAATGTTCTTTGATTTAAGTTCTGAGAAAAATACCATGATATACTGATGTGTATTGTTCTATATCCTTAATAATGTTAGTGTTAAAACATGACAAATAAGTGATACCGATACAATTATCTCATACATACCGTGTTGTCAGTAGACATTTATATGTAGACTGTACCAGTGATTAAACTTTATTGCGACACTTGCAAATATATTATATTTGTTCTAATGTAGAAGAATTTTTTTTATTTTCTGAACTTGAGTAATGGAAAATCACTGAAAAACCGATTCAACTTACGACAACTGCCTACCTTATAAAATCGAATTTTCGAATTTAAAATACATCATCATTTATGCTACACAAACATGAAACTATCGTCGAAATTATTTATAAAGCGAGGTACAAATATATTTTGGCATTTAATTAGATTAATAGGATAGTATTTAAATTTAAATTTAATCTTTCTATACATAATTTGTATTATTGTATATAGTGTTGAAGGCTCTTTATAAGGGAGTCAGTAAGTCAATTGTCTAGGTTGTGGACCGTATAGTGCGCGCAGCCATGGCATTTTTCAAATACTTGAAAAACCTTACTGATAATCTATTAAGATATTAAACAGGTGTGATTTGATTGGAACCTATGTAGTTGGAAATCCATATGAAACGCAACATCATCATGATACTAATTTTAGATCCATTTTATTTTCATGACGTTATGTTTGTCATCATTTGTAGGTAGATCACTAGATGAATTTTCTATGCTTATATTGTACCTAGTTATACCAAATATATAGTTTTTTCTCTACATTTCTTTTATTCACAATTTATTATTATCCAAAATTTTATTCTTCGTAATATTTCAAATTTGTCATCTTCTGATTTTTTCGTTATTTAAAAATTAACGATATTATTCTATTGTAATAATCAATATTATAGTAACAATGTCATATTGAGTTGGAATAAAAAATCTTTTTTTTTCTTTATTTGACCCTTGATAAATTAAAATG
This sequence comes from Nasonovia ribisnigri, assembly GCA_027563435.1. Classification (NCBI taxonomy): domain Eukaryota; kingdom Metazoa; phylum Arthropoda; class Insecta; order Hemiptera; family Aphididae; genus Nasonovia; species Nasonovia ribisnigri. Next base: position 216,609 of record JANEHU010001127.1, read on the forward strand.
TGAAAGTTTATAGGTACTATATACCTCCTACTAACAAATAAACTATTACATTAGTATTATTAGTACTGAAAGTACTTACACGATGAGTTTAAATTTAAAACGTTGTTAAGATTTTTTTCCAAAAATTAATAGCAATGTTATCGTATATAAAGTAACCGTTATTAATAATTTATTAGTCAGTAGGTACCGACGAACCATAAACTGGTCAACAGTACGGATAAGTATGTTGTATGAATAGCCTAAAATGAATCTAATTATTTAATTGTAAATTATAAATAATAGTATATATAATTGAAAAATGTCTAGTCCCTAAAAATCAAATCAAAATACTACTCAAACGTTTATAAAAATTAACATGGATTAACGCTTAATTTTTTTTTTTCAACTCCAGTAAGAAAAACTAACGAGGAGCGTCTTGAACGCAGGTACCTATTACATTTTAAAGTTTTTAGAAGAGTGTACAAAATGTCATATATTATTCAAAATATTTTGAAAATCGTACGATGTCTAGAAATGTATATAAAGTATATTTTGATTTCAAATAACTAAGTCCTTTCGTTTTTGAATTAAAACAAAATAACAAAGTATACTTGGTCAAAAATTGGTTTTACGTAATTATTTTTGTTTTTTTGTCAGGTTTTTTTTGTTTTATCAAACTATAAAGATTACTTAAAAGTACCAAAATTCCAACCAGATTCAATTCGCTAAGATAATAAGTAAACACTCTCGAAGTTTAAGATCGAAAAAATAATTAAAAACAAAAATAAAAACACATTATTATAAAACTAATACGTTCACTCACTGCAGCTCATAATTTAAAATCACGCTTGTGGAAAAAATCCGACGAACTATAATATTTATTTCCTCAAGAATACTTTATTAGAAAAATAACCTATTATAATATTGAAATGTGAACACTAACATATATAAAGATATTATGACCACTAAAAATATTCTACCTATATTTTGTACCTAGCACTTAGTTACATATATTATATACTTATATTGACCCAAAAATTAAGCAAATTGAAGTTTTAATATCAAAGGTCTAATAATGCATATTCTCTATACATTATATCCTATTAACTCAAAGGAATAATTATAGACAGCAGTAAAAGAAATTTGGACACCAATGTTGTATACGTGTATATTATGACATGCAATTTTAATTAATATAACTGAAAGAATGTTGCAAGCTGACAACATAATAAAAAAATTTAAGACGTTTCCTTTATTTCCATTATATTCGTCGATTAATCCATGTTATGTTCGCTTCTTTCGATTCCTCTTCATAGTCTGAAAATGAAAATAACATTTCCAAAAAAATTAATATTATAATATTATAATCATAAATATATATTAATATATGATAGTGTAAATACAAATACTAAATAGTAAATAACTAATTTGAAATTGAATATTATTTCATTTTTTTACTGGTATCATTTACTTTTAAACTTTACTTCCAAAAATACTTTAAAACTATTATGCCCCTATTAATAAACAGGTATAACCAATGAAAAATCCAATATCTAGTGCAAATTGTATAGTTCAATGAGTATTTAGTTTTTTAATGATTCTAAATTGAGTTGGTAAGTACATATTGATTGTCTATGCATATCTAAAATCATGTAAAAAAACATTACGTTTCATGCATTCAGCACTGTCGTATTCATTTATTTGTGTAATGCATGAAATACCTATTTCTAAAATCAAAATACAATCACACGTCAATATTAATTTATTCACACAAGTATATCACTACAATGTGTATTGTTTATAAGTTCAAATGCGTATTAATAATCATATCTGCGTTATCATTTTTAATAAAATATTACAATGTAGGTATACCTATAGGTATCTACAATTCTAGGACCATATTATTTTTTAAAAAATATGAATAATGATTTTAAAACTAAATTATTTACTTGACCCCTTTTTAAACGATATACCTACTAAAAAATGTAGGTGGGTAGTTAAAAGTAAACTATTGTAAAATGTTTTATTAGAAATATTTGATTTATGAAAACAAATTTGTTTTTGCGTATTATTTTATACAATATAATGTCGTTTATTTTTACGAAGGTTAAAAACTCATAACTTTTGTATAAATGAGTTGGTTAAAACAAAAGGGGTTCCGCTTGAAAAAATAGCAGTAGATATTTTATGCCACCTTGTTAAACACGACCAAAGACCGAAAAAAGTTATTTTTTTATATCATACAATACAAAGTTTTTTAAGGTTATGATATAGTCGGTAAATTATTTCTGTATATATAATAATAATAATAATAATAATAATAATAATAAAATAACAGCAACAACGAGACCAGGAAATTTATAGTATGGGTAGTAGAGTAGGTGTGGCAAGGACCGGAGAAAAAGGGAAGAAAAACTGAGAAGAAAAACGACCGGAAAAGTTTCACAGTCGAAAGTTTTTATTTAAAACGCCAACAAAATAATAAGAGGAAAAAAAAAGTTTAACCGAAATTTATTGCAGCTTTTAAAAGGCTGCGTTTTTCTTGTCTCTAGAAATTTTTATTGTTTTATATTTTTTGTTTTCCCTTTGGTCTTTTATCTTAACAAACTTTACCGGTTTGTTCGAAGTGGTAAACAAATGTTACATTAAAAAAAGTCATAAAATCGACTAAAACTGAGGTTTATTTAAGAATCACACATTCCTTAAAGCCTTTACTTTGATCGAGTATACTTTTGGTATACAAAATATAAAAATATAGTTCTCTATTTTAATATTGTTATATGAAAATATTCATTAAATATTTACACGTGGCGTGTATTATTTCATTTACCAAATGTATTCATTTAAATAATAAACAATTTTGTATTTTTTTTTTTTTAAACATTTCTATATGGTAAAATTAAAATTAAACGTTTCACGCATTAATTGAATTTTACCAAATTGTTATAATATACACTATCAGTTGAAAACAAAAATCGTTTGCACAGGTACCTACTTAAAACAAGTAATTTGATATACAACACAATAATATTGTTTATATAACTAAAGCCTGATTTTTATGTCTTTCGAGTCTGCAAGTTACTTTATTCATAAGAATACTACTAAAACCTCGAATGTTCGGCGTGGAAGTAGGTGGTCGCCGTTGGGTGATTAATTCAGACATTTTTTATAATGATATATAGGTACAGTGACACTATACGTATTATATATATGTATTATGCTCATTGCAGGAATTAACGTATCGCCGTCGGCTCCGGTGGGTTAGAACGTCGTAGTATTTAAATTTCGCCGAGTATAATACACAAAACAGACGGCAATTTCTGAAGTGCGGGTCATAAATCGCCACGAGCGGAAATAACGGGGTAAGTGAATAATCGCCGGCACAGCGACGACGATAATATTATCCAGGTGACCCTCCCTACTATGAATTTCGTGTGCGGCGCTGTGCAAAAACCGCGTACGGTAATTTACCACCACCGCCAAGACGTTACACTGACCGTGCAAATGAAGATTAACAATGGGTCCACCCCCGCACACACAAATACACACGTATATACACACATAGGAACAAACCATTTCGCTGGGGATATGCGACGAGGAAGAGGTGGTAGCGATGTAAACAGGAAATCCGGTTTCCATATACTCCGCGTGTAGCTCCCGTGTAATAGGCATACCTATATATGCGTATAGTGCAGTTTTGCAGGGTATATGTTGAGGTACGAACCGTGAGAAAGTCACCGTCACATCATTCCATATTATACGTATACAATATCGTCACCGCCACTGTTCCGCATTGTGTTGCACTATATTTTTTTTAGGTACCATTATTATATCCTTATCAAGCACAATACCGAATTCATATACACCCGGGTCCACCGCACACACATTTGGCTCGTGTGAGAGGTTAAATAGAGGTCCTTCGGGTCGGCCGCTGTCGGGTCGCACGCGGGACTCGCACTATACACTGTTGTGGTCCCATAACTATCAGCTCGTGTCCCGCACAAGGGGCACATGTCTACACACTTGTTGTGTGTTCTGCGATATTGCCATTGTACAAGGTGCACTGCGAATTGCACATATACATTTATGCACTGAACTACATTATATTATTATCTAAAAATATACGAACAAAATTCGTATGATCGCGTGTACCGGCAAAGGGTTTAATTATGCGACTAATGGCCCGTTTAATATATTGATTCCCTCCGTTTAACAACCGCACATTCATTTATAACGACTAATTTTTTTGTTTTTGTTTTATTTTGCCTTTATCAGTTCAATAAATTATGTACATGCACAATGTACTTCGCATAGAATGACAATAGCATAGCTCAAAAATGATATTCACAGTATGATTAATTATCACTTTTTTAATAATAATTTTCAACGAGTTCTGTTGTTTTAAGATTGTCCAATTTTTTATTATTATATACATGTATTTAAAATAATCGTTTATAAAACTTTAAAGAAAACTATAAATTTGGATTTTGACATAAAATAAATTATGATTTTTTTTTATCAAAAGCAAAGCAAGAGGTTTTATTATGATAGTAAAAAAATGTTTAATCGATTAACGTTGTTCAAACAATACGTTAATACAAAATTGAAACGTGTCTACAAATTGAGTTACGTTTAATATACGCTTTAAATATATAACTAAACGGTATTGATACAATAGAAATGTGTCAATATTTTTTGTTTAAACAAAGTTCCTGAAAAATCAACAATTATTATTTCCACATTCTTAATATTTACATTTTTCTGATGATAATAATATTAATTTATTCCATTCTTTCTTTCAATTGCAAAGTGTATGACATTGTAATCTATTTACAGCTTACTCGTCCCGAATAAACTCACCCACAAGAATATTAGTTATATAATGTGATGTACCTATACCTACTACCTACCTATTGTTAAGTTCAATTGCCATAGTTGCCACTGACTAATTAAAATTAAAATAAATATATACATTAATTTATTAACCATGTTCATAACCAAATTAGTTACTAGTACCTAGGTATATTGTAAGACATTTATTTTGTAATTGAATACGGTTTATTTTTTAAACTATCTATGTTTTGAACGTTTTCGCTGTTAGGCTAAGTTAGTTTGGAAATTAACTTATTAATACTATCATCAATGGACTGTATATTGTCTATTGTTAAATTATTATGCAGTGTTACATGCAAATAGATAAATCTATTGATTTAAGCTTTGGAAAGCTTTGATAAAAATGTATCAATAATAATGATTTTAGTGATTGGTACGCATGAATACCGTATTTCTAATATATTATATTATAATTCGATTATACAAGTAACAAGACACATTGACTATTAATAATTGTTATTTTTTATTTGTATAATACTCAAAAAGCTATTATCATGTGTAATATAATACATTCAACTTACCTATCTTGTGTAACTCTTAATTAAATTTAACAATAAATTATGCTCAATGTACCTATATATAATATATACGTACCTATAATACGCACACACAATATCTTCCGGGTTGCTTTTTGAATTGCTGTACCATGTCGAGACTCGAGAAGGGTGTTACTGTTTATGGTTCTATTTGTGTAACGTTATTTTGATTTTATTATTTTTTCTTTTTTTTGTTGTCACGGGCACATACATAAAAAACGGTCATAACGGACGGCACTTGCAAGTGGCGGCGGCGGTATAGGTACGCATACCGGTTTGAGAGGCTGCAGCCCGAGAGCGTGGGAGAGTTGCCGGGCGCCTTTGTTTTGCATACGACGACGGCCTCGTCGTTCAAGATTTATGCTAATGTCTTCCGCCCACGCGGCCGAAAAACCCTTTCTCGTCTGACGGTTTATCGGTACCTATACGATGTTTTAAATAATTTTTTTTTTTTTTTAATCCAGCGAAATTCGAAATACGCACATATAGCACGCATAGGTATATTATAGGTATTGTAATATTTTATCAAGCGCGGACGGCAGCGATCTTCTTTCCGTGTGTGCGCGTACGCGGGATATGCGTTGTGCATTATATTGTACTCTATGATATAATATATACATATAAGCACCCATAGGGAATGCGCTCGCGGTATATGGCCGACCCATACAATAATGGCTGTTGTGCCGGGCCGGCAGCGGGGGCGGACGACGAGGGGTAAAAAAATTATTTTTTTCGGGGGTGACACCCTAACGTTGGATTCGCGACCCCCGCGCCCCACCCGCCGACCCTGGCCTCCGTGCGTGTATATACCGCGCGGCCAACACCGCCGCCGCCTCGCCATCAGTTCGTCCGAAATCGATTAGTCCGGCAGCGGATTGACGTGATGGCCAGCAATGGTGTGTGTGTGCGTGTGTGTGCACATTTAAAGCTCTCTTGTACACCCTATATAGTATATTATTATGTATGTATATATATATATAACGCTTTTGCCTAGGACGATAAATCCCGCGTACAGACCCTGTCATGTGTGCGCGTGTGTTTGCGTGTGCATTAGCCGCGCGGAAGTCGAATGGTCTAGTATAGTCATCGTCTATTCCAAAAATGGCCGATCATGCACTTCCACCCCAGCCCCCCCCCCACAACGCCAAATGAGCTCTATTTATCCCGCGGTAAAACTATACGGGATACAACGAACGCGGTCCTATATATTATTATTACTATTACTATTATTATAACTATTATTATTATTATATTACCCCGCCACGCGTATATTATTAATTCCTAGCAAAATATTATATACAACATTATATTATAATATGATATAAGGGACGGGGCTTATACGTGTAATTATACGCATTTGGGTGTAGGGGTCCGTCCGTTCGCGGGTCAAGTAAGCGACCCATACCTATATTATAGCAATATAATATACCGAACGCGTAACAGGCCGAGAGAGCTGAATAACATTATTTCGAGAGAGTCGAACAATATCGCGAATTCCCGTACACAGCAGTCGCGTCGTTCCGCAGACGTATGCGTGGCAATAGTGTTGTTATAATATGTGGTCGGCGAAGAGTCATGCTGCAGTGTATCGTCGTCGTGGCGCGTGAGGGACGAATAATATTATATAAGACATCACCCCTGGTGCATCGGCGACGACCCCTTTAGCGCCGCGTGCTTCCGACTAGGACACTGGGTCACTTATATACGTAACATACGCGTACCTCATGGGTTATACAATACAATAAGGTTCATGGGTCACGGGGCCGCGTGTCCCGGGACCATTCATAAGACCCCGGGCACGGGTCACCCTTGCCGGCCCAGGTGTGTCTGCCGAGTCGGTGCACCATCCGAGCGCCTATATATGACGCGTATGCGGTGCATATCATATTGTTATCATCGTGTAATGGGGTGGCGCCGCAGCAACCGGTTTATTCGGTGGACCACGGTATATAATTGCCGCTAAAGTCGGTACTACACTGTATTATAATATAAGGTAATAATACATCGCGGTAAAGTATGACGTTGTTATAATGATTATTACGACATAATAATAATATATTATAGTCTTCGGGCAGAATATAAGATTTGGAATTTCAACAGTTGCGTCTGTAGGCCAAGACGCTTGAATGAGGCGTCTGCTTCGATTTTTTAGAGCCAAAAGGGCGATGTTATAATATAATACTGGCATTGCTTGTGTTTAATACATTTTCATTCGAACGTGTATTTATATATTATAATATACCTATATGCGATCAGTTGAACATTTCAGCACGACTATAGAACTGCGTAATGTCAATAATATATAGGTAGGTACCTACTTCCTCTATACGTGTATTAATATGTATTACGGTTAGGACATAGGTATATTATGAGAGGGACTATAACGTTGTTACAGAATATACATCGGTACGATTTTTTAGAAAAATAAAGACGCGTAGACGTGATTATTTTATTTCCCACGAGAGATTCTGAATATATTGTATAATTATATACATTATACAGTGGGACTAAATTTTTTTTCTGTTCTTGCATTTATCTCGAATACGAACACGACACGTGTATACGTTTTCCAGTTGTTGTATGCGCGTTATAATATGAAATAATGCTGTAAACGATGCCAAACGAGATTTCGCCGATGTTCGCACACGTCAATGAAAAGGCTTGTTTTTCATCTTCTTTACACAGACGTACCTACTGCGCATTACATACGTCCTACTTAATGAAGTCGTACGCGCCGCCGCCGCCTCCGACCGTTGTCGGGCCGACTGCTCTCGCGATTACGATCGGTCGCAACATCGTGACACTGGAGAATCGCACGGTGTGGCTCGGCCGACGGACCGGCGCGGCGGCTGTTCGGTTGGCATTTCGCTGGGCGCGTGCGTTTCCTTCGTATAATGTGTACAATAGTCGGTACGTATTATTCATCCGATGTCCAAGCGATAAATGCAGTACCGCCGACGACATCCTGGTTTGATTTCACGGTAAATAGAATATTAAAAAATATGTAATACCTCTCGACAGGAACAATAACTATACGCCGCGGCTTGCGGTTTTCTTCTTCTCGCCGCAATACACACGCGATTACGTATGTACATTATTATTTTATAACATCGAAACTGTACACCGTAACACACGGACACGACATTACACCGGCTACTGCGCTCTAATAGTGGTTGTCGAACTGAATTATTATAATATTATTTACTGTAGAATACTACACTGATATGATTTGACGCTGTCGCCGCCGTCTTTAATGTCAACCACTTTAACATTGCGCGTGATTTTTCGTAACTTTTATAGCACAATATTAACGATTTAATGATGATTTACAATAATGTTATGTGCATATGCACAAATCGAATTATGCGATAAACCGTTATTCGTATTCGGGTACATTACAGCAGGGCTCAACCGACCCTGTATATATATATATATATATATAGCGTACCTACAATCTACATAACCATAATTATAATAATATAATACGGGCAATATTTCGTGGACGAACCTGCGCGTAACGGCAGCACATCGGTATTTGGCCGTTTTTTTTATTATTACTTTTTAAATTTCTCCCCAATTTCGAACTGTGCGTGAGTTTTTTTTATTATAATTTCTCTCTCGCTCCGTCTCTCTCTCTCTCGCTCTATCTGTCTCTCTCCCGTCGCGCTATGTCTGTACGCCAAAATAATATAGGGGTTCCATTCGGACGCGTGCAGTGGGGTTGAAGTAGTGAGCGAGTGTGTTTTTCGATGGGTAAGGGGTGAAGGGATAGTGGATCGTGGCGCGGAGGCGGTGGAGGTGGCGTGGGTGGTCGCACGGTTTTGCAAAATGTTTTGCAACCGAGTGCCGGGGGGGTGCTGGTGCGGGGGTGGTGAAATGCTGTACGACGGCCGGGCGGAGGGCTGAGGGGACGAAGGAGTAGGTGTTGGTGGCATCGGTGGTGGGATAGGACAAGGGGTGTTTTGAACGTCGGGGGACGTGTGCGGTGGCTGCGGCGGGGGTTGGTGGTGGTATTGGCGGGGGTGGTAGCGGTTCGCTCTAGGTGTAATAGCCGACGAGTCGCCACAGCCTATATGTCTCACGCCGACCGTTCACCGGTTTAAACTACATTCGGGACGCACTAGATCAGGTCGACCGATGTGCTTTTTTAATGTGTTTTGTTGTTATTATTTTACTTTATTTTTAGTTCGTCGATAGCTGTAGTAGTCACTTACTCTACGATCGCGCTACGCGGAGCTTACACCAGTTGAACGCATCGACGGGTTTTCACTACTACGGTGGTTTTTATTTTTATTTTTATTTTATTATTTGTATTATTATTATTTTTTTAAGTTTTCTTTTATACTTTTATTTTGTTTTTTTTTGTTTTTATTTGTTTCTTACATTGAAAAGTGACACCAAAAAGTGCCATCCGGATTTTATACCAGCCTATAAAGTTAGTAATCAAACTTTCATAATATTATTATTATTATTAGGCTTAGCATTTATTATTTTTGTATAAAATATATTCTTTCCAGAATATTGTACTTTTTTGCTTTGCATGATTTCGAATAGTTACTTTTTTATTCGTTCTCATAGTGTCTTAAGTTTAATTTTAATTTATAAAACTAATTTAGTCTTCAATAATGTCTTTTCTATATGTTATAATTTAATTTATAAATTATTCATGAAATTGTTCTGGACATAATTTTTTTTTTTTTTTGATTAATTTTTTAGAGGAAGGATATCAGTATTTTCATTATTGCTTAAATTTAATCGAATGCATAAATTTCTTAAAATGTGTTTCACTTGTAACTCTAGTAATTCAAAATAAAATTTAGAATGCAATTTAAATCCACTTATTTTATGCATACTATCCTATTTGAGATTTAATTTTGAAATATAACATTTATAGGCTGTTAGTTTGCAGTTATCTTTATCTTTATTATATTATATCCTGCATTTTAATGGTGACTTTTATTCAACTATTGATTTATAAATATCTATTAATACAAATTTTAATGTACATTTTAGTGTACTATGTTGTTTAAGAATTTGATAACCACGTAAGCGCAACGAGTAGTACATTTTATTTTGTAGGTAGGTACACATAAATATAATATAGTCTTCACTTAATTACCAGAGCCCTTGGCTTATCTCAAATAAATCCCTATACTACCATGAAAAACTTCAATCTAATTCCAACAATAGCTTATCAGCTTTACACATCCCGCCCAGACGACTCAAACAGAAATGGTGTCTTTACCTAAACATTTGTATAATTGAAAATCATTAGGCGTCTCATCCGTGACTTTCTTTCACGTGTTCTTTTGGTTTTCATTATTCATAGGTAGTTATTATTGTAAATCAATTAGGTACTTATGGTTCATTACTTGAATCGATTGTAATTTTTTAAAAAAAAGACTATTTTAATTTTTTTAAAAATGAGTATAAAAAACTATGTGGGTATCTATGCAATTTTATAGATATAGAAATTTGGAATATTATGAAAAATTAACTTCAATATACTATTATTTATGAATCATTTAGTTGAGTTAAGTGAATAAATATTTTCAAGTAACATTTTATTTTTATGTTTAAATCTGACTATATTTTATGGCATTTCTAAATAATTATTATATAATTATAAAAATGTTTAAAACTCCATAAATCTAATTTGTTATTACAAAAGAAAGGTGCCTATTCTAATATACATATACCTATTTTTATTTAAAATTGTTAAGTTATGCCTAGGTTAGTGTTTAAGATTGATATAAAAATAATATGATTATTATAAAAAGTTTAAAAGACATTCTTAATGGTATTTATTTAGATAAAAAACTATTGATAAATAAAAAATAAAGCATTTATTTTAAATAGTATTACCTAACCTTGTATTCAAAACTCTAAATAGATACCATAAAAGACCTATATCATAGATACAATTAACTGAAATTTTTAAATGTCAGACCTAGTACAAATCATTCACGTATTTAAGTTTGCCTTAGGCATAGGATACTGTTGTATTACTACTATTTAGAGTTGAAATTAATTCAAAAAAATTAAATCAATATTCGTCTTTTGATAGTTTTCTTTTTGTTTATAAGGTTATTACACAGGAGAATTTCCTTTTCAAAGTATGACTTATTAATATTAATAGCTAAGTAGATAAGTTTTGATATTTACCTATAAAGGTTCAGTAGGAAACTTTTGAAGTAATGAAACTACAAAAAAAAACTTATAAAGAAATCAAAAATGTCATTGTTAAAATATAAAATTCATTATTTTTATGAAATTTAAATTTTCTGTACCTCACTATATCAAATAAATTATAAAAACATTGTTTAACTAGTGGTTTATGAGGTAATGAACTATTATAAAGAAAAATAACTTTTGAGAACTTTAATAAGATATCTATAAGTTTTTAGCACAAAAATTATCAAAACGTTTTAAAATTAATTTAATGTCTATAATGTCGAAAAATATCTAGTGTCAAGGTTAAAATTTTTTTCAAATTAAAAAAACTGTAAAAGTCATCAACTGTTTCACAATGCTGTCTTATACTTGAAAAAAATACTTAAATGAATACGGATGTGCTGCAAACGATTACATGATATTTTACATTTTTTTTGCATTTTTGGAGCATTGTTTAGGTGCAATGATAATTTTTATTAATTAAAATGGTTTTAGGTCACCATCCAAACATCAAATCTAAATTAACCCTTAATTTCAAAAAAAAAAAAAAAATAATCAACAAATTGCACAATTATAAATCTTACTAGGCTATAGGTACATTTATAGGAATCCTTAGTAACTCATGGTTTAGATTTATTCTATACATGATAATATACTTCTAGTTCTTATTTAGTTTGTTTAAATTTATAAGTACACCTATTATGTAACCTAACCCTAAAGGTATACGAGTATATTATTTAATAATATTGGACAACATTAATAATATAAATATATAATAGATATATAGGTATCTACTACCAGATAATACATCGAGTTTCTTCTATACTGGGAAATATATATCTATTATCTGTATCGTTAATAGGTTTTAAATAATAATAATGATAATTAAACATGCTAAGCCGACACCTATGTACTATCCACATCGACAATTTTATATTTTTACATAATATTATTTAAAACCTATTCCATAATACCTATGTAATTAAAATACGATTTTTTTTTTTATTAAGTATTTATTTAAAAAAATATACAGATTATCAATTATGTAATATATTAATTACAACCCAATTCAAAATTAATTTATATCATACAAATTATTCGAGTGAAATTTGTTAGTATTAAATTTTTTTTAACATGCCTACAGGTATTACGCAACGCAAAAAAAGGTTTCTATCCATCATGTTTTATTTAATGAAAACAAGCAGTTATTTCACACTTTCATTACTTTTTTTTACACCTTTAAACAATACATTTAGATATTAGGCTGCTTTGACTGTTACATGATTAGTTAGGTACTTAAGACATTGTATTACATAATATTTTAGCGATAAGTCATTATTAGTCATTATTGTATGTAGAATGAATAATTTGTATAAAATCTAGTTTAAAATTCTCATACCCCAAGCAACTGAGCTTTGCGTCATAATAATATTATTTCCACTTTTTTCTCCCTAAATGCTGATTGCCAACACGGATTCCCCTGGGATATAATGTTTAATCAATACTATCGCAAACGCGGATATATATATATATATACATTTTTATTATTGTTTTGTGTTTTTTTATTTTTTTTACAACACTAGCGTGGATTCCATTATGAATAATATAGGCGTACATCCGTTATAGGGAATTTCGGTCGAATCAAAATGTGTGGAAAAAAACAAACGTCACTGCTTTGGGAACGGGGAGAAACCATCTTTTTTTTTTGTTTTGTTTTATGGCGACACGTGATTAATGGGAACTTTTTCCACCCACCCCTGATAAAAAACAAAAAATAAAATAATACGCTAGGGTCGATTTTTTGGCGCTTGAAATCCGTCCCCGAATATACGCATATAATAATAATGGTAGGTGGAACTAGCGCCGCCAGCCTCACTGTGTGAACAAACAATACTTTTTTTTTTAACGTGAAATCAATTTTTTTTCGCTGCATTTGAAACGTTCGGTCTAATAGGTAATCAGAGTAGTTAATTTTAAAGCCAATCAATAAACACTTTCGGCCACTAATACTCCCGTATTATCGAAAAAACCCGTGTCCATCGAATGTGCCAAATGATTGCATCAGTTAGACGTGACCACAATGATTAATTTATGATTCAACATATATATTTATATAATATTATATAGGCCGAATAATATGTTGTTGAACAATAAATTACGAACATCAATTGAAAAAAGTATTATTCTGTTACTATAATTATTATATACATTATAACATTGTTTTGTTCTTATCCGTATAAGGTTAAAGATTTAGAAGAGGAGTTAAAAATATACTATTATATATTTTTTGATGCATATACATTATACATTTGTAATTATTATATTGCTATAGACTTACAAACAAGTTTGATTTGAAAATAGTTAGGTATATTATGCAATATTAAAAATTTAAAAATGAACAATGGTTATACAATTATACGAGTTCAACAAAATGTATAAAAGCCTTTACAATAATATTAGTAAAAGTTCAATCCGTAACCTAATTATAAAGATATGTCTAAACATTTTAAACAGTACTTTAAGTTAACAAATTCATATTGTATAATATAATACATAAACATAAGCTTAAATTCAATGGATTTCAAATATGATTAATTATTTTTTTATTTATTCAAATATTTATAAACTTTTTTTCATATTTTAAGAATGTTTTTATAGAGAATTGAGTAGTCCTATTTATAATTTATGGATAACTTACATATATTTTATAAATTTCAATTTATAGCTATAACATAAATAAAAATTTTTTCTCTTATTTTTTTTATCTGTACCTACTTACTATTTATTAATTATGCACAGTATACTGTGTGAGTTTTATAAAAAAAATAAGTTAAATAATCTCAAAAATGATATCAAATCCAATTTACAGAATATACATTATTATAAAATATTTCGGTCTAAACTATTGTGAATGTTATACGTAACACAGTATAGTAGTTGTGGAAACATTGATAATCTAAATATCTTGAGATAATCATATTTAAAACACTAATAATTTATATCAATACAATGGAGTATTTGAAATAAACATCTTCAATTTAATTATATTTTAGAAATATTTAATTCTATTACTTAAATTTTAATATAAAATATAATACATTGCTAACCGTGAATAACAACCCTAAGATTTTCTTCGTGTAACATAATGTCTTTCAATGTTTTAATAATAAAGGGGGAGGAAACAAAAGATAATGCTAACTCTGTTACAGTAAATTTCTCATAAGTTAGTAACAATTATTTTACACTTCGAATAGGGACGGTGTTGTTATAATTACGGGTATTATTTTTGTTCCATATGGATAGTTAAAAAAAAAAAATCAATTTGGTTTTAGTGAAATTAAAATAGTACCTACATTTCAGCTATAGGCTCATGACTTTATGAGGTTTATATAATGTATATAAATCTCATATTATATCAGGAATGCCGTTTGTGATTTGTTTTGTAAAAAGGCAATAGCTGGTATATACTATAGGTTATAGGTACATAGTTATTAAATGTTGGCTTCGGTTTGCAGGAGATTTGAGCGGTATAAATGAGGCGACAGTACGATCCACGGACAAGCGATCCGGCAACACAGCACGCGCACATCACCGTTGTCACCGCCACATCACCGGACGGTATGACCGGACCCGGGCAATAGGAACAATATCACACGAAACGGAAATATTGTGCCGCTTAACCGCCGCTGTTTGGATCGTTTTCCGGAGTGAACACGACAGGGGACAAATGGTTTAGAATTTAACACGTAGTACAACGTTCCCCATACAGGCTCCATCCCATCCCAAATAGTACCACTACACACACACACACAAACACAATCTTATATACGTAATATAATAACACGCTCCTCGATATCTCCAAATTCATTCAATCTCATTCTTCCAAACTTTACGACCATTAATAACTTTGAAAAGTACATTTCCCAATCAGGCAAATTGCTTGAATACATATTTTTGGCACAAAATTAAGTTAAACATAATATATTTGAAAAACAAAAAAATTAAACATTGAAATTCTAAACAAATTTACAAAAATTAATAACTTTAAGTAAATAAATAAATTTAAAAAAATATTTTATTATTGTTCAATTACATGAATGACTATTTTCGGAACTTTTATACAATAAGAAAATTATCAGAGATTCGTTATACAAAATTTTATAAATTTTTAACTTTATTAATATTACCCTTTCGATGTTCCTGAATATTGTGTGATATAAAAAACAAGTATTTATATTAAATTGATGTGATATTATTTTTATACGCATTGTGTCGTGAAAAACGTTCAGTAGAGAGATTAATATTATAATATACTGGTACCTAGTTCCTTATTTTATCCTTCTCCTATAGGTTATATTTCCTTAAATTATATCAACAAACAAGCCAACCACGCAATTCCAAACAATACTTACTCTGACCGGTAAGTGATATGAAATGAAATAATACTATTTAATTAATAATTATTACCTACTTAATGAAGAAAATATTGTGAATTAAATCAAAATTATTTTGAACAAACAAATTAAATGTCTTAAAGAAGAAACCTAATAAAATATAAATATAATTTTTCTCATAAGATACGTGGTAATATATTACTAACGAAGATCAGATATATTAGTACAACTAGATTAATCACTAAGTAAATATATTATTTTAGATCAGTATTACTATAATAGATATTGGAATACTCCCTAGTATAATTATTAACAGTATAGGTATCTCATACCTCAACTTACATCGAATTAATAATTTATATTATGACTTCCCTATGAAACGCGACGTTATACGTATTTACTTTTACTTATATTATCATATAGATGTATGCGCAATATTAAAAATAGGTACCTACTATTGTGGTATAAATATTTATTTTAGTATTTTTTAACTTGCATTATACTTTTTTTTATAAGAAAATAATATTATTATAATAATTTATTCGGTATTTTGTACTTAAAAAGTAACAATATTTTATTTACTAATATGTAAATTTAATACATACCATTTGGCATTTACTGCAATTTTACTTTTAAAACAAGACATAAATGTGTATGCATTCAAATTAAAAATAAGTAAATATTTATTGTATTTAATTGTATAATAATATATTATAGTAAATAATTATGGAAAATATCAATATAGCATCATCGTAGGTATCACTTCCTATCGGGAAGAACATTTAAGATATGCAAATTATTTGTGTGAACATTTGATTGTATTCTGTAAGAAATTGACAAAAGTTGGTACATCTATACCTATAAAATATGAAATACCTATAATATGACGATATATTATAATATGATAGTACCAAACCGAAATTACTCGATCACTCCATAAGAATATATTATTATGTCGCTATACGATAGGTAACCTATGTTTTAACTTCACGAAAAGCGTGTCCTATATCACCACTGAAAATTAACAACAGAAAATATCTGTAGTACCATCCATGCATGTGTGTAGGTAGCTAATGCTTTATCTACCTGTACCCTACATATACTCACATATATACATATTTTTTGGGAATGGGACTTTTCGGCGCTGCCATTTCGGCGATAATGACAAAATATATTGGTAGGTAAAATATAAAATATAATAATATTGGTTAGTGTTTTATTATATTATACACAATAATGATCTTCGGTTTACCCGAGGAACTTATAGATGTATTAGATTGGTTCGAAGACTTTATATAAATAATATATCGTTGAAATAAAATGTTGAATATAATTGTATAAACATTAATTAACATTAATTGACTATATTATTATTATTATATTATTATATTTTTACTAATGTACCTACATAATTTTTTATAATTGTATAAACATTTATACTAAAAATAATTTTCATTATCATATGTCATATATATCATACGTATTTTGTCATTATCACCGAAAATATCTATCGCCGAAACGGCTGCGCCGAATTGGCAGCGCCGAATTGGCAGCGCCGAAAAGTCCTAGACCCATATTTTTTCATATACCTTGGAATCAAGATTATGGAAATGTACTTATATATATATTTGTTATTAATTTATTATTAACTCAACATTATATACATAATAATATATTTTTCATACTGGCCGAGATTTTACTTCTATTGAAAAATAAAAAAGTAAAACCTAGAAACTGTTTTAGGTACCTACCCCATACAAAAATAATATTTGTAAATTATCATAAATAAAATTATGTATCAAAGTTACATTAATATATATTATTATTAATTATTAGTTTAAACTTAATGTAATAATAATGATTTTCAAAAACATAATTATCAAAATTGAATTTCAAATTTATTATAATTTAGCACTTTCGTGTATTGATAAACTGTCCGAATTTATTTAATTTGTAAAATGTATAACAAATTTTATTTCTTATCGACGGTTGTTTTATATACCTATAGATGACTGATATTGATATTTCCATATGTCAATTTAATTTTAGACGGGGTCATCACTGCAGAGGAGACTTAAACGTTCGTAAACGAAATGGGAGGAAAAAAACACATTTACCGATAATGTAAATAGATTTTATAATGATAGGTGTTATTAGGCTGAAAACAGTGAAAACATATTATAGTTATTATAAGTGTTATTATACATAGTACACATAAAATAGTTTTGGTCGTCGTTTAAGTACCTATACACCGAAAATCCACTTGCAGGACGCTATATTTCAATCTGCTGCCGGCCGATTTAATTGCCTCGCGTTATCCGCGTAACAGCGCTGTACGGGGGTAGATATTTTATACAACATATAGCCTTGACAAAATACTGTGAGCTGGATACGACGGTCATCGCGTGTTTTCCAAAATGGATCCGAAGGGTAAATCGATTGCGACGGGGCAGCAATGTTCACGTGTGTATATAATAATATAATATATTATATTATACGTTCGTAGTGGCTGCAGTGCTAGATGTATATACATTGAGCAGAGGAAGAAGAGTCGGGGTAGGGCGGCGCCCGTGGCCATCCCCACGTATATATTGGGTTGGTCTAGCTCCGCCTACACTCGCGCACACACGTACACGCGCACACTAGTACGAGACAGCTCTATCGCTGGTCTAGTGTAATAATAATAGGTCTCCCTATATTATATCGGATACGTCCACTATTCCGAAGCCCTGTAGTTTTTTTTTTTTCGACTAAATAATATTATGGGTACTTATACCCTATAACACTCCTAAATGGGGTTATTTATATATAATATAATATATTATGTACACTGCGCCGAATATTAGAGGTACCAGCTATATCTACATATTATTATATGATAAAATATGCGGATCGAGTAAAAATATACGTCAAGTATAAAATATATTTTATTATAATTACCTATTGCTATTTTTTAATCGACTAATCCTATATAGTATATAGGCACGAAATTCTCCACTCACTCACAATGTAGGCACATAAAATATATATAACACTGCAAATTGCCATCCTAAGAAGAACTGATGTATAATTTCCTTTCATGCTATTTTGAGAAAAATTATATTTTATGTCTAATAGTTTTCGGTAGTTCTATTTTCAATATTATACACGCGTTTCCTCACCGCTATCGCCACGTCTCCGCTCTACTTGACATCCAAAAACTCAATGTGTATATGACGTATTATATGTATCCGAACGAGTTTCCGACTATATTATCATTATAATATATGCGTGTATAAACTAGCACTCCGTAGTCTGCTGTATATATAATATTATTATCGTTATGATGAATAATTATTATCAATACATGGACAACGCCCTCGCCGCCACCCATCACAGCCACTATTCTGTCCCGTGTCCGTTTAGCATCTAAATACCATGCATATACATATTATTATAAGCATACCGGCTGCTGTATAGGGGCTGTTGTATTTATATTGTAAATGGCCGAATCCATTTTGGCGGAAATTTAAATATTTATTGTTGGACAGTGGACGCCCGACGGTCCGCGGGCGCTGTGCTGCCCGGATGGCGGGTGAACGGGATAGATAAAAATTTATCTGTTATGATGACCGCGAGTGGTTTGTTGTAATCCCTTTTGAAAATATAATACCAACAAACGGTAATGGTTTAGGAATTCCGACAGATAAATCAACAAGAAAAACACCGTCCACTATACATGTACATATATTTTATACAGCCGTTGCGTATATTCATGTATTATTATTATGATATTATTGTGATAGTGGACACCCCCTCGATCTCTCTCCCACCACCGACCTATCCGTTTTTTAGGGGAGGGCATTTTGTCGGGCAGCGCCACCGGGGCGTTACTAGAAAATATAATATGTATATTTCGCCGCGATATGATGTATAAAATACATTTTATCGTACGTTTGCGCGACCGTGAGTGGTGTTGTTGTGCAAACACGCGGACGGTTCGTATAAATACACATACATTACACCTAAGCGTATTATAATAATATGTATAACGTGCGCACAAAGTCCGATCAACCGAACACCGGGTAAGTGTGCAAATGGTTTTACGTCTTATTATTATGCAATTATATTATATTATAATATTATATTGTATATTATTATATATATTATTCTCCGTTCTTTTCGCGTGCGTTAAAATTCGACGCGATGCACCTGTTGTAGCGATTTGCATTTAATTTTTTTTTTTTTACGCCGTTCTCGCGGTATTGCAGCGGTGGTAAACTGCAGGTAACTCGTGCACACGTCGGCGGAATGCGATACATAAATCAACGAGACCGCGTGAATAACGTATAATATCTGTTCGCTTCTTTTCGTACCGTTTTTTTGCGTCTCGCCCGCAAAAGTCGTTTTCTAATGCGTGTACGACTCTGCGCGTATAAGACATAGTAATATACATATTATTATTATACCCACCTCTAATAGTATATAATAAGAACAAAACTCGTATTTTTATTGTTATTTAATATGCTCGCGTTCGGCCAGGAAATCATAAATATCTCAATCGCATGTGCGCGATACATAGGTACAGTATGTACACTGCAGCGGGGAAATGAGACGCGACGAGCAGCTGCGGGCCGACGCAATTTTTCAGTGCTCGCGATGCAGTTTGGTTTTTTTTTCGCAGTCTTTTATTAGGATATAGATAGACCTACCTGACTATATAATATGTGCTTATATATTTGACATTGTGCATGCTGTTTTTTTTTTCCCCCGCTTGACCGTGCAAATAACGTATATTATAGGTATATAGGTATATTCCGCACAATATGATAATTTTATAATATAATATAATGTGCATCGCCGCCGTGTCGTCTCGTCGTCGGTGGAGCGCTGGCTGAAGACGCAGACGTGGGTACAATAATATTATAATAATATATCGAAATTATTTATCGGTTTCGTATACACACGCGTATACCAAAACCCCAGAGCTTTCAGCGTGCACTACACGTACTCGGCGGTCATAATTTCCTCTTTTGCGCCCGTCATATAATATTACGTCTCTCCGGCTTTTTTTCTTATACTTTTCTCACAGTAATATCCACGCCCGATTTATTATATACGTACGTTATTATTGCTGCGGCGGTGAAACGGACGACGGACACGCGGCGCGTACGATATGAATATATAACGTGCAGGTATACGTCATGCACTGTAGGTATATATATATATATATAGGTACAATACATGATATCATATATAGAAATATATTATATAGGTTGCTGTAACCACAGCCGCCGCGCGTGGGAATCGAAACAATAATACGAGAGCGTACGCCGCCACTGAGCTCGGATTACCGACTTCGACGTTATATATTATTATTATTATGTAGGCATATACCTGTATGTTATACAGTGGTTATATGTTTAAAACAGTATTATATCGGCCGGCACAGCAGGGCTCGTCGCGAAAGTGCACTATACGTCATATTGTTATATATGCGCACACCTCCCCGTCGTCGAGGCGCACGCCGTCGAAACAAGAGTATTGCACCGTATTTTCTCTGCAAATATCGTCTGCCCCTCCGCCCCGTGGTGTCGTGCTGTAGCACACACGCGTATTACGATACATATTTAGTGCATCCAAACGGCAATTATCATAATAATAATAATTTAAGCGATCGCGTGTAAAATCCAAAAGCAGTCTACATTATTATATTTTTTGCCGTTAAAAAGTATGATATTTACCGAATAAGGCACCAGACGTTGTTGTATAATATGTTTTCGCCGCTATTATACGGTAAAATATTTATTACGCTCCAAAGATAACACGCGAAAAAATTATAAATGAACCGTCGTGTTATAGGTTTATAGCGCATTACTTTTACTATATCGGCCATTATAATATCAACCTACCTACTTTTTACATTATGAAAACTTTAGAAGTTTGTTCTCAACGTCCAATTAAAAATAAATAATAATAATAGTACAGGTTCAGAAAATCTATGTATAAGTAGTTTGTACATCGTCTATTCATTATTGTTTATATTTTATTATACAGTAATAATTTTTAATAGTTTGATAAAAATAAATAATGTAAAAAAAAGAGATCATTATTAATCACTTTTTATAAAAGTAAATATTTCTTACTCTAGTATAATAATAATATGAGTATCAGTGTATGTATTATTGAAATTTAATTAAACATTAACGGGAAAATAAAAATTAAAAAAATAATTGCGCTAAAATCTGCAAGCTCCGTAGGTAGAAAATTAATTTAAGTGAAGTTGTGTCATCTTATTTTTAAAAATGTAATCTATATATATAGGTATTATTAGTTATTGTAATGACTATAATTATTTTATACCTAATTATAATTTTTTTTTTATATTTTACTACTTTGTCAGCACGGGTTATTTTGTAACATTATATTTACAACTAATTTGAATACGGATAGCCCGGATATGTTACCTATGTAATGTAAACAATCAATGAAAAATTAACATATTTAACATATAGTTTAAATATTACATTTATAATCTTATTAAATAAATAATCTAATTTAAAAAAGTTAGTAATTACATTTTTTGTTTGGAATTTGGACATTGAGAAGGTCCAAAGTTTTCTCTCTTGTCGAGTACATATGTTAGATGTTTCACTGTGAGTCTAGTATAATAAATTATTTGTCACCAAATATTTTAGCATTGCATAATATAGGTTCTATAGACTATAATTCATGACTTTTATCGATAGAATCTATAAAATATAAATTTATTTGAGGACGCAACGACTATACCAACGAAGTACATCATACTCAGAATTATTAAATCATGAATATTATCACGTACGAATTTTTTTAATTTTGACCGAGTGAGACTGTTCGTTTGTGCTTGTACATCAAGTAAAAATCTTTACACTAAAATTTATTGTAAAAGTACAAGTCAACCCTATAATAGTTAGAAACATATTATTATACGAATATACGTTGTATACCTACCTCAACGCATATAAAGGCGTGAAATTTCTTTGCTGCTTTGAAATAATTGAAATAATAAAACTCTACAATAAAACGTAGGCGTACGCTCGATAAAAAAAACAACGGAAACGTGAACGTAATATTATTACCGCGATAATCAAATAACAACGACACCCTTTTAATTTACCTTTCATTTTGAAAACTATATAGGTACATTATACAACGTTGAAAAACTATTATGACATTACGATATCGCAATCGGAAACGACAATTCTGTAAAGTGGACTGAAAAAACGGTCGTAAACAACATAAAATTATAATAATATTACGACGAACACGAGTTTGCACACGCGAAAAATTGGTTGTGTGACGTCGTGTCGGCGGGCGCGCGCTCGGCGGTCACGACCGGCCGGTGTGTTTAATTAGCGCCGTCGTCGAAATTAAAATTAAAAAAAAAAAAAGGGTTACCGCGCGATAGGGGCAAAACAAATTTGAGGGGTGGGTAACTGACGTGCAGCTGGACGTCCGTGTGCGTGCGTGCTTATACTCGCGGACGTTGATTATAATAATAATAATAATAATAATAATGCGATGTGTATATACCTGACACCTGGTCCGCGAGGGATAATAATATCATATAATATTATAATATTTAATAAATCGCTGCAATCGCGAAGCATATAATAAGGTAGGTAGGTATACGATATTCCACTGACGGGTTTTTTTTTGGGGGGGGGGGGGAAGCACGCGCCGTCGTAGTGTCCGCGACAAGAAAACAAAAAGCCGCGAAGGGATTGTTGCCCCGAGGTCATAATTGTACAATACATAATGCCAGGCCATAACGGCGCGACGACCTTTTTTTTTCTCTCCTCTTCGTCACTCTCTCACTCTCTCTCTCTCTCACAATGTCTCTCTCGTCAAACAATGCTGTAAATGTTTTCGTTATTTTTTATTTTTTTTTTCATTTACGTCCGCGGACAACAAAAGATCGCGGGTCATCATCGCGGCCGACCCGCGACGACTTGTATGTTATAATATATAATATTATACGCTTGCACATCAGCTGCGCTCGCGATGCCCGCGAATTTATTCATAAATGTCCGCGGGCCAGCTGCACCCGGCAACGGTCTCCCGGCACCCCCCCTCGAGGGGCGACCAGCCGCCGGTTGACCCTTTGACCGAAAACGGGACGACGCGGCCACACATCGTATAGGTAACCCGTAGGATCGCGTGCATCCCGCTCGCGGATCCCTCTTCGCGACCGTCCGCCGAAAACAATAATAATATAATATAATAAGTACTTTTTTTTTTTTACACGACGTATAAAGGCACGCGCCCGTTCCAACGCACACGTATGGAAATACTCGTTTTTGTTATTATTAATGGGCCATTGATGGTCATCCCTTTTTTTTTCCGCCGGATTAGACGGCGCATATCGGCCGCGCACCTGGCGATGAACTTTTCCCGTTTCATGCGCGCGGTCTAAATATATATAACAATAAATTATAATACGAGCGTTATACGAAGTGACGGTATTATGTTTTTTTTATTTTTAAATGCGTATATTACCGAATGACATACTACTTTAAAGCGAATAAAAACTTTTTGCAAAATAACGTTACGTTTTATATATCGATTATTTAGATCTATAATCACGATAATTTTAATATTTTTTTAACAGATAAATACGTTTTTATACTATTATTTATAAATAATATTCGTTAAAACAATTAATATGTAAAAAAATTATTTAAAGTACTCATAATAAAATATGAGAATTTCCTACTCTGAAAATGCTAAATATAGTTATCAAAAATAAAAGTAATACCTATAGGCATCTATACCAAAAATGATTAAAACATTTGTACCTAGCTTACAATTTTGTCTCTGGGACACAGATATTGCGAAGTGCTCTACTGTGTAGTCAGTGATTTTTTATTAAAACCTTGTTTATAGTTTATACAATATTTTCTGAGTTAAATGAATGAACCGCATTAGAGGTTAAATAAACTAGCATAATGTTCTAACGATAACAATTATTTATACAGCGATAATGGAACCATAATATCCATTATAGATATTATTTTTATATTTTTACTTGAGATAAATAAGCTAATATGTAATAGTTATCTTTAAAGCGAAGTTCACCTGTTGCAACAGGCTAATATTTAACCTTAAAAAAACTAATGCAATTTGTCTATTGATATGCGTTTACTTTACGTATCAAAAATTTTAAATATGATGCATTCTGCAATACTCGTATCATGGTATTTTATAAAAAAATTAAAATTATTATTCCATGTAACGATTAGATGTTAAGTTTAAACAATCGGAATTCATGTGTGACCAGTGACCACAAAGCACAAACATGACACTAGACGATGTTTATGTAATATGTACTTGGGTTGGACATTTTAAATGATTTCCAATTACCTATTTGCGTATCAAATAACAAATACCTTCTGATTATCATTTACATTTACGTTAATATTACCCTATAACGGCTAAAAGGAATGCTAAAAACGAACAATTCAGTAATATTTGTGGGAAAATTGAATTCAACCATATATCGATTAGATATTTGGGTTTATTTTTTAAATTGAACATGTCGTGGATTTAAATAAACAAAATAATTATTATAATTTGTATTGCTGTGAAAATTTAACAAACCGTTACACGAAAATTCTATTAAGATAATGAAGATGAGTTTAAAAATTATGTTTAAATTAAAACTTTACTAAACTCAATGCTGTATGGAATATGGTTTTGGTCTTTTACATATGAATATATGATATTATATCACTAACGGAAAATATATATATTACAGTATATTTTTATTGATTACCTTTTTGTTTGAAGTGATAATAATATTGTAAATTTTTTATTGGAAAAATTATAACGATATCTCAGCAAAATATTTCAGGAAAAAATCTTTGAACCCGCGAGTTAGATAACAAACGTTGCAGTAATTTTATCAGAAACGCATTACAATGCACACTGCACAAATGCATAATTAATTATATGTTTTTATATTTTATTCCTACACATTTTATATTTATATATATCAAAAACCCGGAAACTGCATCCGAGGCACTATTAGCCGGTTTTTAGGTCAGGAATAAAAATAAAAACAAATATATTATTACAGTATCTTTATATTATGTATTTTATGTTATTAGCAAGTACCTATATGTATTTATATTTTATTTTTTCAATATTTGTTTTTCTATTTTATTCGTGGACACGTGCCACACGGCTTATATTTGCTTAGGTGATCGATCAATCGACGCTCATATACAGTGATATATAAGTGATTTTCTTACACAACTGTTTAGATTGGTATACAATATAATGTTATAATATTATATTATTAGAATAAGCGTTAATTTTTTTGTTTCAAATGTAATTATAACAAGTAATAAATAATCACGAGTTTTATCGTTATTGTTCAGTTGAATAAGTTGTGTCGTTGGGACGATTACTCCGGCATAAAAATATGTAAGACATAATATAATATTATTACATTCTTATATTGTATCAACAAAAATTATAACCCGATTACGAATGAAAGACAAAATACGAGGATTGCTGCACTTGTGCTTATATGGGTTTTACTCACATTTCCTACTTCTACACTTAATATCATGTCGATATAAAATATATAATATCCAAGTTTCCTTGCGTAATTTAATTTTATAGCTTTCGTTCCAAAACGGCAGTTACAACGATATCTTCCGGGCTAAATATGAAACGTTTCAACCCTTTCTGTGCGGAAGGGTTAAATTCGGGAAGGGTCTCCGTAAGGCGGCGCCACCAGACGGCAACAAAAACGTTCAGAATAATCAAAAACGAGTTTTAATGTCATGAAAGCTCACTTAAATCTATACGAAAAAAAAATCAAACCGAACTATTTAAGCAATTATCTCCATAGTCACAAACGTAAGAAAATCGATTGCATAAACTTTATGTTACATAGACTATGTAATTTGTTTCATACATACCTCATAATGCAATATGAAATGATCTATGATATTATTTTTCGTTCACCGACTCGTTTTTCGAATTTTCAACTGTTTCTAGTGTGAAGCGTTCAAACGTAAATATGTATGCAACCAAAAACGACCAAAACATATTGTTATTGCATTATGCAAAACCGCGTATACTTGATATTACGAAATTCAAATACAACAATATATTGGTATAATAATATAATAAAAACTATAATATAAATAATAAAAAAAAAAAAACATTATTTTTCGGACTCTCGCGTGGCGCCGTGTACATATATATCGTTATTATTATAATATGATAGTTGCGTGTCGCATCGGGCGCGAAGACGGTGTGAAAGGAAACGGAAAAACGGAGCGGCGTGTCGTGGGTGGGCGGGGAGCGGAAAAAAGGCACTGGGTCGGCTGCGGCCGGGGCGGGAAAACGAAAAACGAAAAAAATAAGAATAAGGGTAGAACGTAGGGAAAACTACACCCCCCCGTCGCTTCTTCGCCGTCGGCGGCGGGGGTGGGACGAGCGACGACCGAGAGAAGAGAGAGCGCTAGGGGCGGACGCCGGCGCAGAAATACGCACGTAAGGAAAACGTCTGGCGGTGTACCGCGCGCTCTTCCTAAGAGGGAAAACCCGACCCCTATACAGCGCCGCGGCGCGCACGGCCGTAGAAAAGGACGGCGCGCGGCGGCCGGCACACGCTACCGACAGGGACGGCGATATGTCCGCGACTCCAAGACATCTTGGCCGCGTATCTCCTCAGTCGCGCCGCGACGCCGACACAAGACGCCGCCACCGCCGCCGCCGCTCTTACCGCTCTTACCGCCGACGCCGCCGCCGCCGCGAGTGCTACACACACACACGCACACCCGCACACACAAGCGCGCGCTCAGTTCGCCGCGCTCGTACAGCCGACGTTTTTCCGGCCCGGCGTCTTGAGACGTCGCTCAGTCTCAAGACTACTCCGACGTCGCGAACACCTTAGGTGCCCGACTCCCGATTTAGGCGCAACACGCACGCACATACGGTTGTAATATATTATACATCTCTGGCGACACTCCGGCAGCAATATCGCGTATACTGCAAGTGTCGCGAACGCAGCTCGCAATAGACTTTATATTAACGGTTCGTTGGTATATTATATATTTTACGATTTATTTATTATAGCTCATATTTTGCTTACGACGGTGTATACATTTTCACTCGTCTGCCACGCGCGCGTCCGTCTCGTTATTTTTATTTCCGAAAAAATATATTACAATAGTACCTATTTATTTTTTTACTCTCGGGTTTTCAATTTTTTTTTTATTTTTTTTCCAGATTTGAAAGAAAAATTTCCGTTTTTCTCTTTCCGTAATCGCGTATAGTTGTACGGATCGAGTGAATTGCTTCCGGACGAATTTTACGCGCGTCATGTGCGGCCAACACTTTTACTACGGCTATCACTACCGCTGCAACCTGCACCGTGTCTGATCAACCCGCGAGCGAGTAGAGAGAAAAAAAATATATCATCGAATTGTTTCGCATCAGTCAAGACGATCTCTTCGGTCCCGCTGGATCTTCGCGCCTCGCCCGGCCACGAACACCTGCAGGGCGACGACGACGACGAAATGTCGGCGGACATACAACAGCAACAGCAGTCCGTGTTGTTGCAACGGCCGGTGTTCAAGATGAACCCGGCCGCGGATTTCTGGCAGCAACAGCGGCAACAGTACCAGCAGCAACAGCAACTCCAGCAGCAGCAGCAACAACAGCAGCAGCAGCAGCAGCAGCAACAACAGCAACAGCAACAGCAACAGCAACAACAGCAGCAGCAGCAGCAACAACAGCAGGCGGTTGACTCTTCGCCGTCGCCACAACCTCAGGCGGCGCCACCGCCGCCCACGCTGCAAGTCAACCATGACCAGCAGCAAGTTCCATCCTCCATCGTCGGAGTCGGACAACAACAGCAGCAGACGCCGAACAGCGTGCAGGTGACGGCTGACGAGGCGATTGCCATAGTCGCTCAACAAGTCGCACAACACCAACAACGGCAACAACAACAACAACAGCAACAACAACAACAGCAAACGCAAAACGTCGAGATGACCGACGACACGGACGTAATCGTCGGACAACCGTCACCGGCGGCTATCCGCGCGGCCGTCCAGCAACAGCAACAGCAAGACTCGTCATCAGCCGCAGGACTGGCCGGACAACCGGCGGTCGCCGGCGATCCGT
Source organism: Nasonovia ribisnigri (assembly GCA_027563435.1). Taxonomy (NCBI): domain Eukaryota; kingdom Metazoa; phylum Arthropoda; class Insecta; order Hemiptera; family Aphididae; genus Nasonovia; species Nasonovia ribisnigri. The sequence goes on from JANEHU010001127.1 coordinate 245,755, forward strand.
CCGTATCCGTCGTCATCAACCAGAACAATTCTCTCGTGTTGAGCGACCCAAAAATGATGACCGAAAAATTGGTCAGCGAACTACAGGTGAGTCCATTTTATTTCCACGCGTAATTTATTTGTAATAATTAATATTATATCCAAAAAAAAAAAAAATAAATAAAAACCGCTTTCCCTTTACAATAACAATTTATTTATCGACAAGTTTTTTTATCCAATGAATAAAATTGGATTTTAAAAATAATTTAATAACAATATAATATGAACAAAAAAAAACGTGCAGGATTTTACTTTTTTTGTAGGGAATAAATTTTCCACCGTAAAGCGATTATTATAATTTTTCTAACGATATATAATATTAAATGCCACCTGTGATTATCTCTCGAAATAATGTTAGTTTTTAAAAATAAAATTCACAAACTACAAAATCTAATTTGTCTAACTAAAACATATTAAATATGTAACAATAAATTACAATTAGAACAAAATTATTACTATGGCTGATACAGTTAAATTAAACGAATGAAATAAAATAATATCGTTGAAAAAATGATATATTTTGATAAAAAACATTTAATAGTTAAAATAATAGTTTTTTTTTACTCTTCATAATATTTTTAGTTGTATCACTCAAAATATTATCATTGCAAACTGTGCTATTGAATTTGTATTTTAAACTTTGAAAAAAAAATAAATTTTTTATCCAAAACATCAATGAATAAAATGTTTAACTAAATTTCCCGTTTTATCTCAAAGCAAAAACTGTATTTATTGTTCATAATATATATTTATTTTAAAATATATCACGTACGAATTAGTTTCAAAAAAAATATTATTCTTAAGTAAAAAAAAACTTGCACGTGTACTTGGATTGCAATAAGTAGAAAAAAAAAAATCTTTATTTTTAAAATTAAATTAAATTATACCGAGGTAAAAAAATAAATGTACTGAAATAATATTAATACAAAACAGATTGTTGGCATAATACCAAATAGAAAGAGTTGATGACGGCCAGTGAAAAAATACGTAATTAAAAGCGACATATAGGTAAAAATGATGATAGGCAAAATTCGAAAATATTATATTTAATATTTAACTTTGTTACTCAATCACGATTATTAAAAATAATTAATACTTAAATTTTCATAATATAAATATCCACTAATTTTCCCAATTATATTAAAAAAAATCTTCTAGAGTCAAATTAATTTTAACGCTGTAAGAAAAAAATTATTCAAAGTAGGTATAATAACATTTATTTCAAGAATATACGTAAATAGATAGTCAGATAGGTGTTATTCTTTTTTTTTGAGAATGAAAATGTGTGTAAGTTTGTTTAAATAAAGCAACCAATAAATATACTTTTAAAATAAAAAAAAAACCTTGAAATTAATACTAAGTTATTGAAAGTTAATGTTATTAATTTTAAAACCACTGTTGTTTTATGTGTGAACAATTTACATTTATGTTTTTGTATCATCCAAAAATATTTTCATGTTGAATTAGCGGTTTAAAATTGAAAATATTTTATTTCATTGCATCAAACTTTTATGAATTAATATTATTCTACTGTTAACTAATAAGTAATATCTATAATATATACATCAAATGGCGTGCCAAGCATGGACTGTTGGCTTCATTCCTCTTGAAAGGCTTCAAACTAAAAAAATAAAGCTTGCCGAAATAAATCTCGTTTACTAATAATTGTACAATAACGAAAAATAGCAGACAAACTAACTAAGCTTTAAAAGTATGTAAAACATTGCTATAAACTTACAATTAAAATGCACTGTCGACCGTATCACAAAATAAAACAAAAAATCCAAAAAAAAATAATGATAAAACTATTAAATACCAAAAAATATGACCATGTTTAACGTGGAAAATTGGTATGTTGAATTGTGAAATTGAAGTGTACGACTGGACACGGTACACTAGTGTGCCGTGGTCATTGTTGCCCAAACTGCTGCGGGGGTAGTTTTTTTTCTCGAATGCCTCACCTTATAAAAACCGGTCGACCGGCTTGAGCACGGGCTACACAACCGGATGGTCGCCAGGAGGTGTTACGCAACACGCGCGACCCCTATTAACATGTAGGGTATTTCGAAATGGGGTAGCCCTTAGTAATTCATTTTTATATTTTTGGGGTGCCGACTGGCCATTTGAGCCGCTGTCGTTCTTTTGGTTTCGACACAGTTTTTAAATTCTCCGGAAAAAACTCATACTATCGTAAATAATAATAATGATTACAATTTTCATGCTATAAAAAACAATAATTTAATATTGAGAATGATCGTAGGTTTTTTTATAGTAGGTATAGTAGGGGAGGAAACAACCTTAGGCCGGAAAGTTTTGCCTACGAAAAAATAGGAGTAACTCGCGTGGTAAAAACTTGTGGGTGGGTGAGAGTATGGAGAATATGGACGGAGAGGACATAAGGAAACTCGGTTTAAGGACGAAGGGGCAATAGGAATCGGAAAGGACCTGCGCGTTTCTGTCGGTCTACTACAGCGTGCGGTGGCGCGCTCTTCACTCAGAGCTTTTTGCCGCCCGACACCGACACCAAACCGTAGTGACCACGTGAACACAACACGAGTCACAACCCCTTTGGCCGAATTGAAGCCAAACAACATGTGTCTGACAAACGTATTTCGAAAATAAAAAATATGGATAATTATTATAAATGTATAATAAACTAATAATACATAACAGTAATAATAACTGTCAACAGGATTTTCCTACGGCCAGAATAAAAGTGTACCACATTAGACCAACATTAAATAAAAGATAAAATATTATAATCAATAAATGATAATTTTACTTATGAATAATACGAAATTGTTATCAATTAAAAAAAAAAATCCTGGTTGTGATTATCGAGTTCTTATAGTACCTATACCTACCTATGACCAGTACAGCGTTGGACCTATGTACAAAAATATGTTGTTACTAATAAAATGTGTTGTCGTTTGACTCCTAACAAATGAAAAAAAGATACATTTGTGTATTGTTTTTTTTTAATGCTGCTTATTGTGGATTCACCATGTGCAGAACCGATCGATATCAGACCGCACTCTTGAAGAATGCTGGTCCACTCTTCAGCGAGTCAGCTGGAACGTCTTTCGTTCAGTACGCTATTTTTACATATAACAATTTTATAATCGTATAGTATTCAACATAATATTTTATTGTACTTACATTTTGTTTATGGTTTTATTTCGAACGAATAGCGTGTTTTATGCGTGTGTGTGTGTGGAATTTTTGTTTGGTTATTATTATATCATTATTATTTTGCTCACTTTTCGCCTGCATGTTTTTATTACCCTCCCGAAAAGTCAAAATCGCTTTTTATTGTAATATGACTGAAATTTGTTTACTGCACGTTCCTTTCGATATTATTTTTGTGTGCTATACAACACATCATAATATAGGTATTGTTTATTTGTATATATATATGTGTGTGTGTATATATACCTATATCAGTCAAGAGGGGGTGGAGTGAGAGCACTAAAAATATACCAAGAAAAATACCGTATTACAAAAGTCTTCAGGTCACGCGACCGTTCTACCTACGGACGTCTCCTGTCAATACACACTCACACACAAATACCCTTTGCAGGCAATCGTGTGGAAAAAATCAAGCTGCTCATTTGGTTATATCACGAGAAAACATATTATATACCTACGATCCACATGTAAATAAATAAATATATACATATAATATATTATATGTACCGTAATACACCCATATTATTACATTGTTTTTAAATATCATTATACTTTTTCAAATTTAACTGTTTGATGATTTCGAACGAAAATAAAATAAAAACCACTCGTCGAACAATATAAAATCGTTCGTCAATATACTTGCCGAGATAGAGATCTTCGGGGTAAAATATTCCATTTTTCTACTGTTTTATAGGATCGATGACCCTCTATAAGTTTTGCATAACGTCAATTAAAACCATTTTGTCGTAACAAAGGATACTCCTTCTGTTTGGTAACAGCGGCCGCCGCCGCCGCCACCGCCGCGCCGTCTTCTTGTCCCTCCAATAGCCGTATGAAGTCCGATTGTGTTTTTGTATGTAAATATACATCCATCCGCTATCTTGATTCTGCCGTCCAAACTCAATTAATGAATTCTCCTTTTTACCTTTATTTTTACCCCCCCCCCCCCACCACTTACCCGCTAATCAACGTCGTGGTTTCTTCCGAGAAGACATGATACTGACATGTGCCACGGACGAGGTTAATTAGAGCGATATACGAGCGCACCGGCGCATCTATAAAAGTCATTGGAAGTCCATTCGCGATCCGTTCATCTTCCAAACCGTGAGAAAATACCGTTAGCAGCTGTTAAAAAATTATATATTTTTTTTACCCGGTCCTTTTGTTTTATTAAATAGAAACCCCAGTTTGTTATCATGCATATACGGGGACAATCCGGTTTGTTTTTTTCATTAACAAGAGGATTAAAAAAAATCATATCTCTTACATACGGTATTACAACGGTTAAAATAAAAAAAAAAAACCATTAAAACGGTATTAAAATGTTACTTTTTTTCATTCAAATTTTATCTTATCTTAATTTTTTTTATGTACATATGAATTAAATTAATCGAATTGACTTCGTGTACATATAACATATAATTAATATTATAATCAAATAAATTCAAATATTATTAATTTCACATTCATTCGATTGTGTATTCAAATCATGTTATCAGTTTAAAAGGAACAACTTAAAGCACCATTTGCTAGTTTCATTAGAATATATATATTGCAGCAATCGTAAACTCTCAAAAAATAAACATCAAATTCTTAAAACTTGTTTTAATTAATAAAATTATTTGAGTATTATATAATATTTGTGATTTTTAACAAATTCTTTATTAATTTTGTATCTGAAAAAAATAAATAGCAAAAAGTAATATATAGTTCAGGAAAATTAGTATTTATATAGTTAATAGAAGCCGCACAATATTTTATACTATATTATGATGATAATATTGCGTATCTATTGGCTATTATGTTCTATGTAATTATATTAAAAGATGCAATCTATAGTTTTCAACTTTCATTTTACCGGTCCATTTCGGCCGGTCGTGGATCGCCGCCACCGGTCACGTATATAATATGTGTATATATTATTATTGTATTTGAACGCAAACGTTTTGGAAAAATTTGCAATTTTAATTAGCTCCCGCCGGTGTAATATCTTATATTTTACTCCGATAAAACATTATTAGTCACTATATACTCGTATTATGCCCTTTTGCTCCCATCACGGAAACAATGATACGAGAAATACATTTTTTTTAAGTACCTATTTAAATTATTATTGTACAGCAGTTAGCGTGCATTCGAATCACGTCGGCCGGCGGAAGCCAACCCGTGAAGCGGTCCGAAATCCGAAGGCCTGATGGCGGCAGCGGTACGCGTAAACCTATTATTGTAAAACAATGAAAAATTGTATCGAACAAAAAATAAAAATAAAAATAAAATAATCGAAAATAATTAAAAAACTACTCAGAACACAATGCCTTAAAATCGCCGGACCGAGGAAACAACACCTAGCGATACTAATGGTGGATAGGGGGGGGAGGAGGCGCACCACAATGGCGGCAGTTCGGACCCAGCAATTTCATACGCAAATACTTATACATAATAGTAATAATAATAATAATAATAATAACAACAACAATAATAATGATAATATTATTATAATGCGAGTAGTAAAACAAAACGAAAAACGTCGTCGAGGCTTCCGAAAGAAATAAATTCGAACGCGGCACGCGAGAAACGCGAATGGGGCCATAAATAAAACGCCGCCACCGCGTTTATTTTTCTGTTAAGAAAATCCCGCGCGCGCGTATTTTATAATATATAAATAGGTAAACCCATAGCATTGTCGAGCGGCCCCGGGGCGGACGGCGCCGCCCAACCCTCGAAAGTAAGAAAAAAAAATTATTGTTATTACAAACGTCGTTATCTGATTTCGCTGGCCAAAAACGCCACACGAACCGCGGTGCACAAAATCTCCGATCAAAATTAAATTTATCGCGTTTTCCACTGCACCGGCGAGTACCTCCTACGTAGCGGTGTTTTATCTATAAAATATTGTTGTTATTTCTGTGAAAAAAAAAAAACAAATTTTAAAAACAAAAACGTATAAATATTCCAACGATAGAACCCCGGAGTGGTGCGCGTGGTCCGCGAAAAGGACAACACCCACTCTACTTAGGGGGGTACGCAATAGCATTGCTATAATATTATAATAATATCATCGCGACGCGTAACGAACACTACGCGCACTGTATGGGACGACCGCAACGTCGCGGCATTATCGTTAATAATTAGGCGCTACGATTATTTTATATCATTATTATTATTATTATTACTATAATCTCGAACGGTTTGCGTGTGATCGTCTTCGTTCGGATTCGCCGCGAGGTCGTTAAACGTCTGGTGACGTATGCGCGATGCGATAAAGAAAGAACACCAGTTATAATATACACTCTAAAACACATGTACACACACTCGCACACACACACTCACACACACACACACACACACACACGGCACATATGTAAAGTTCCCGACCTAAGTCAACGTTGGGCTAGGCTAATATCGACGTCGGCGGTGGCGGCGCGGCGTACAGTACTGTCTGCGTCTTCGTTCGTCCAACAACCGCGGGTGGCGTCTAAACCGCGAAATCCGCCGTGATGATGTTGTTGTCGCCGCGGTTGGCGCGATAAGCTCTTGCAATAATAATATTATACAATATCATATTATTATTGTTACTGTTGTTTCAAAGTCGTTCGAACGAAAACAAGGAAAAAATGTTTTGACGGCCCGTCGGATTTATCATGAAATTCAATTGTTTAGACTTTCAAATCAACGTGAGTAATGCAATAGTTACGACTCGCGCGTACATTTTACACTTTTGCCGCCGCACACTCGTTTACCGCGCCGATTTAACTGGGTCAGCCCGCCGCCGCCGCCGCCGCCGCCGGGGTATGTTTATTCTATACATTTTTTCTTACTCGATTTTTTATATTATTACTTTTAGTTATATTTTTATTATTATTTACTCTTACGACCGAGTAGGTACCAACGTTTTCCAAACACGCCTACACACAATTTATAGTGCACACACAACAGTTGCATCGGTCTTGCGCGTCGACATGTGGCTGACGGGCGGCGGTGCGGCGTTGCGAGCGTCCTGCTCGCGTTTCCATCGGTGCCTGATCGCCTCGTCAAATTTTAAAAACGGTTACGCTCAAACCGGCCATTGTCAAGCAACATGTTATGTTGACTTGTACAGTAACAATATTATGACATTATAATATTTTTCATCGAATTGTTTTATATTGGCCACCGGTAGAAATCAATCGGGTCGAAGACTGCGGGGTGGTCTTCTTGTCTTCCGCGACGCGACGCCCGGATTCCTTCCGCGTCCTTGTCCGCTATTTTTAGACTATATCTAATTATAATACGTCCGCCCGGTCGTGAACCCGAATCCCACCACTCACACGCTCACCATCACAACTCTCAGAAACCCAAAAACCACACGGGACCCCCTACCGAGTCGTTCGGACAACAGTTTTTTTTTATAATTTCTTTTTCGGTTCGTCATCTTTTATTATTATATAATAAATATACATATTTGTATCGCCCACCAATAGTGCTTGTCCTCTGCATGCATATTTACACTGACCAACCTCAACACGATAAGCGTTATCATCGTGCGGTGGGTTGACCCGAGTGATAGGTACAGCTACATAATAGACATAAACACATAATGTGGCACCTACGTCGATAATGAATGACGACGCTGCGACGCGATAGTCACGACTGTAGTTCAACCTTCTCGCCCTCTTACATTACCTAACCCTCATACATTCCTCAAAATTGCCTGGCTGTATTTGTTTTTATATAGTATTGCAGTTAATGCGATCGATACTAATCAATTGGAAGATTTCTTTATATTTTTTCCCGTCATAATAATCATTATTATTTCAGTACTGATACGCATCGCCGAACGGGTTGATGGATTGTGTCTGTCTGAATAGTTCATTAGTGTTCATTAGTCGTGTTTGACGGGTTTCAGAAAGGGTTGTTTGTTAAATTTTTTTTTCCCGTTACGACCATCACCTGGTGTTTCGAACCGTCGTAGACACTATCTTATGTTGACCTTATGTTGACTACGATGGTAGTGGTGGTGGTGTTTTGCAGGTGATCGCAGTCACGTGGGGTGTGTATTTGTGTTCCTCGGAAGACGTCACTGAGTACAGCGTAAATCAAAATTAATAATATTAAAATTAATTTCTCTCTGTTATGTTTTAATTTTTTTTTCCTGTACTTTGTCTGATTTGCAATGCGCGTCGGCCGCCGTCGTCGTCGTGTAAATGTTCGGATATCAGTCAAACGGCGTTCGGGCGCGCGAGAATAAAAAATAGTTTTTAATCATCGTCGGAATCCATAAAAATCACATCGGCTGCGTTAAGTGTCTGTAATGGATTTACCCCTTTTTTACCACTATATACTTTCAGTCGGTGCTAAATAAAAAAAATATATATATTATATTACGGCCTTCACCGTTGCCGAGAAAATGCAATCAATGTTAAGTGGTTTATTGTTTTTAACCGTAGTTGTTGTAGTGTCGTATCGTGTTTTTTTCCCCATTTTTTGCCAATTTTATTTTATGTTTACGCGACCAAAGCACTAGCATGATGCTTGTGTCCGTACAGTAGTATACATTGTGCACTATTTATATGTCCCTTGTATTATACTGTATGAATCTATTGTATTTAAGTATAATATATGCGTGTGTGTGTGTGTGTATGCGTTTGTGTTTAATCTGTTATATAGTATAATATGCAATAATAGTGTGTTACACCGGGTGACGATGACACGGCAGCGACGTGGAGGCGGCGACGAAGTATATAATTTTTTAATTGCTCCGGTTTAATTAACCGCACGGGTGGGTTAAAAAAAGCAGCATTTCAATTAATATTTTACAGCGGAATAAAAAAAAAAAAAAAAGTCTGTAACCTAGTAATTCAACCCTATACTAGGGGTTTATTTTTTTTAATTAATCCCTCGTTTCAACGCGTTATAATACATATGATCTCGCGCACACGGTTTTAAAACGTCAGGTGTGCCAACCCTCGCGGGACCTAATACGCGGCGTGTTTATTTTACCCCATATACGAGTATTTCAATTTTTTTAGTTTCTTTCCCCTCCCCCCCGCCCGCTAATCCCTTTGCCGCGGTGGCTGACAGATAATACGTTGTACCCTTTTTCGTCGCACACACCGTATACCGGTCCCGAACCGGCTCTGCCCGCGTACAGCAGCTCAGTAGCAGCAGCAGTTTCGTCTCGCGCGTATCGTTTTTTGATTATTTCGATTATTATAATAATTAGTATTATATAATCGTCGAAATGACGAACGCAAAGCCGTCGCCGCCGCCTCCACGGCAATCGTCCGCACCTCCACCTCACTCACGGGCGTTTCGTTTGTGCCACAGATATTCATGCAAAAGTCGGCGGCCATGCAGATGCAGGCTCGCGATTTCGGCCGGCCCGGCAGCATCGGTGGCAGCTCGTTGAGCGGCAGCGGCCTGGAAGTGAGCAAACCGCACCAGTGCCAGCAATGTCTCAAGTCGTTCAGCTCCAACCACCAGCTGGTCCAGCACATCCGCGTCCACACCGGCGAGAAGCCGTACAAGTGTTCCTACTGCGAGCGCCGATTCAAACAGCTCAGCCACGTCCAACAGCACACCAGACTGCACACAGGTACTGAATAAAAAATATCACTATAAATATAATAATTATAGTATACTATGAGTATATACGCGAGTACCGTACGTTCGTATGTATTATAGTTTATAACGATTTATTCTGTGTTTAATTCTTAAATAACCGTATGAGAAGTATTTTTAAATAATAATAACAATAATATGGGACGATATATAGGGTGCAATTCGATTAGAGTTCAGCATAAAAGTTGTACGCTTAGCATTAAAATTACATCACTATACAATAAACTATACTTGCAGTAAATAGTGAACGCGCAAAAATTATATATAACACTTGTATCTGGGCGGGGTGCGGCGCGTAAGTTGCCGGAATTTCACAGCCGCTGTTCCGACTGTAATTATAGGAGATGGATTTTTGGAAGCAACAAAAAATAAAGGGATAACGTGATTGCGAAGAAAAGTAAATAAAAATAAAAAATTCTTTATAGAATGTCGTGTACCTATATATACTGATTCTGCTGTGACGACGAGGTAAAACACAATAAGAAAGTCGAGTAAAGTTGTTATATTGTTTTTAATTCCTACAAGCCCACGAATTTCCAATCATATCCAACCAATTTGCACCCTCTCCTCCAGTGAAACACCTCTCCTTCACCTCGTGGAACTCACCCCGCGCCCATCATCGGTAGTAGACGTTTTTTCTGTTCGACATTTTCTCGGGCGCATTCACTTATATTATTATGTATTCAAACTTTTTGAAAAGCCTTTCCACCCGCTACCCGTAAAAATGTACCGTTGTGTTCTGGTTCGGGATTGGTGAAAAAAAAACGATATATATTTTCCTAAAAGCCGAAACGGTGACGGAGTTTTAATTATACATTTCGACCGATAAGTTTTACAAAATAGTCACTCCGACGTTTTTACTAATCGAATTACCCCCTGGCTTTGTCTTTTTACGACCGAGTAAAATATAAAAACCTAGTAGGTACCTATCATCTCTCAAATTTTTTCTACGTTGTTATTGCAATTTTTTGTTATTGATGGACAGATTCTCATCATGCATAATCATATACGACGTCCGACACTCCACTGTGATGATAGTACGAATTATATAATGCGCTGCAATTATAAATGTACTGCAGTATTATAAAACATTCTATGCTCTAGTGCAACGGTGACGACGTGTACTTCACAAAACTGTTTATACATCGCGTATAATATATAATAGCAGTCTCATCGAGCATCGATAACATATTATATTATTATATATTATGTACAATATAAATTATAAAGTTAATACGAACATATTATTATAGTCTTTATTTAATTGAACGAGATAAAGACAGCAGATTAACTTCGAACACAGTCGCGGGCCGTGTCAGTGAACCGATGTGCAACTTTATCAGTGTTTGACGAGAGGCGTGATCTCACCGATCGCCACAGAGCCATGTATATCTCGCGTTGTTTAGACGATATGAATTGATTTATTTGCTAATAACGTGTGGAACGTTTTATTGTTATTTTTCTCTTTTACGACCAAATTGCGTCAAGTACAGATAATTCATTAAAAACCAAACGCATCGATAAGCGAATAACAATTATTAATTATTATTATTGTAATAAAATCTAGGTCAGCCGTAATTCACGAATTATTAATAATTATTATTACACGGGCGCATATAATAATATGTGAATAATAACAGTAACCACCGTACTGTCGTAGGCGTATCGAGCTGCAGATAATATACGCGATTCGCCTGATGAAATTTAGATAAATAATGCGTTTTGAGCTTTGAAAATTGAAATGTAAATATATCCCTCTATAGTCCGTAAAAAAAGATTGCAGTGAGAGCATCAACAATTTCACAAGTGGAAAAAAACTAAATAAATAAATGGAATGAAATTAACACGAAAAAAATATAATCATTTTTTTCGCATTTCCCGAATAAATCACGTTTCGAAAAATGGTCCATCATTAACAGCTATTCATTCCCGTTAATTTTCTTCCCTTCAATATTCTCGGAGAAAAAGTGTCCCCCTTTTTATGAATATAAAAAGAGCGGCGAAATACAAAAAAAAACCTTCTTGATTTTTCCCTACAACGACCACCACGGTGGCTGCGCGCACGCGGACCCTTGTCAACTCATTGGTCGTTTTATTGTTATTTACTTTTAACAGATATTGGAAAAAAAGGGCGTTTCGCAGGCACACCCGCGTTTTCGCATAAAAAAAAATTATATAAAAAAAACGAACAAAAAAGTTTCCAATTATTCTCTGATAAATTCAATGTCATCAACAAGTAGCCTGGCACCGCTTTTTTGCTCCATTTAATCCTGACGTTTATTAAAAAGTAAATATGTATATAATATAGTACACACTTATGTTTGAATATTTTTAAAAACGTACAAATAATTTTTAATAGAAACACTCATTTTTTCCCGCTGTACCCACTCGACCGTTTCTACATGTATCATAAATCATAGTCATAGGTAGATATAATATTATAGCATCATCGGATGGACTCCGTTTTTAATTAATAGCCAAACAAATATTGGTCTTTCCACTTACACTCATACACGTACACCACTGTACTCAGTTATTATTATACGTACGATTCGTACGCGTGCGATTAAAACTGCAGCTGCGTCAGAACTGGCTCTCACATCGACATCATATATGTATATAATAATAATAATAATAGGTAATATCTCACATTCTCATTTCTCACCCCCTCTGGGTGGGGTTTGGCGCGCACATGTGGGCGTGTGCGAAATCAAACATGGCTGATGTCCAGCATCGTGTACGCAAAATACGCAAGGGTAAAACGAATGTTATCGAAATAAGAATAATTCTAGAAAAACGCCGATTATTATAACATACCCCTCTGTGTACGCATCGATAAAACAAACTTAATGCAGTGATATAACATAATATTATGTTCAGTACCTATATTCCGTAGCATCAGGATGCTGTAGGTATAATGTTTAGATGTAAACGTCGACGTCGATTAGCTTTATATACTTATAATTACACCTAATTACCAGCACTTAATACTTTGACGATAATATAACATAGTGTACCCACACTAAGTATAAAACAAATGAAGAGGAAATGTCGCGGTCAACTAGGTATATTATTCTTTATAATAATAAAGAGATAGAACACTGTATGTGTGAATTGTATAACATGTGTAGTACACTATACTAATAATAATAATAATACACAATACTCGACGACCCTGTCATTTCCACCGATATGACTATAACCACCAATGTGTAAATTGTGTCCAATAGCAGTCACGACGACTATTAAAATATTATTAGTATACGTGTATGTGATTATGTTATATAATTTAATAAAACTATTTAATAATTATTTGCAACTGAGTACATTTTAGGGTTAGGTTAGTTTAGGTTCGGAGTATAAGTTACGGAGTAAACAGTTTACCATACACTAAAAATTATAAACGGATGCTCTACATTGGTTTAATTATCATGGGAGGAATATTATTATTTTTTTTCTGTATAATTTAAAATTGTTTGTATTTTTTCAAAAATCTCTCTATATTGTTAATCAGAATACATCAAATAGCAGATCAAACACTGTAGCGAACTTTTAATTGTTTTTACATATATTTTAAAATCAAAAATATGATTATTTTTCAATCGTAATTTTCAGTACAAACAAATTACAAATTATATTACACATAAAAGCATAAAATATATCAGTTTGTATTTTAAAAGCCTACTTTGTCCACATATATAAACTCATTATTATTAATATCCCTCCACATTTCCAAGCTTTTTAGTGCTCACGAATGGTCATTAAATTATGTAAAACGAAATAAAATCGGTATCGAATGAGAGAAAAAAATGCATGCCCAAAAAATGATAAATACATAATATTGTAGCAACGGCGGTGCGTAAATGTGATTTTGGTTGGGCTCCGGTGGGAATGAATCAAATTACCGAAACCAATTTCCGCGTGTACGCCAATCTCCGGTGAAAAATGTTGTCGTCAACAAAAAATAATCATCATTAAAAATAATAATTATCATTAACACGTGGTGGTAAGAAGTCGGTAAAATGTATTCCCCGCGGTCAACTAATAATTATTATACTCAATACACATATTTCATAATAATATAATTGTATAATGCCGTTTCTAATACTCAACATAATTTTATGATATTTGTACCTATACATTATAAATGACACCGAATACGAATGCGACTAGTGAGTTCTTATGCTCACCGTTCGTCGGGAGTGTGTTGTGCTTCGTCACCGATGGAGAATTCAGCGGGGTGGTGGAGAGCTATAATATAGATACGACAGGTAAATCGTCGAGGCAATCGAACCGCGTGTGAAAGGATAATATCTAATAACAACAACAACAATACCGCATATGTATAGGTACACTCCTACTAAAATATAGTTGACACCTATATCCTTGATACACACTACAATATATTATTATTTATTGCAATATGTGTGCGAACGTAATTATCAGCGAATTACGACTTCGCGGGCATGCACACAAACACAGACACCGTATAATATACAATACAACATTATAGCTATGTCCTATAAGGCGTTATCACGGTATGGACGGCGGTCACGAACAACGGTACGGCCAGCGACATCGACGGCGACGTTTCGTGTGCGCAAACAAGAAGCGCCCCGGACGTTCCTATATATGAATTAATTCGTATTATTCGCATTTCGCAATAATTTTCTAATAGTATAAATAATAATAATATATTCGCCGGATGTACCAGTTTCGAAGCGGTGTGTGCGTTAATATTTTAATAGCGACGCGCATATTATATTATTATTATTATGTACGACCGCGTAATGAGCGGCGGCGGTGGGAAGAACGAGACCGTCTTGGGTACCTATACGGAATAAACGTAGAAACGGCACGCGCGGACGGTCGAGAAATTTAATAATATAATACGCGAAGCAATACAGTACCTATACCTATTCGTATAATAATATATTAAAATAAAGACGTCCGCCGGACACGTCCCGTGCGGCGGCCGACTGATTGGCGGCAAATCGGTTTTAACTGGCGCGCCTGCAGTGGTATAGTTTATCTGAACATTTGCATAATATTATATCGTTAGTTATTATTACGAAGTAAAAAAATCGATGCACACTATATTATGTATTTCAACAATTTATTATCGAGCATTTTCGATGTGCTATTATCATTATAGTAGGTAGATTCAGAAACTGTACTAAGTACCTTTAGTTCATTTTTTGAATCTACAAAATATGATAGTAACACATCGAAAATGTTCAATAATTGTTTAAATACATATATGTATCTAATTTTTAACTTCAAAATAGTTTCTTTGCCCACGCAGTACCCGATAGGCGGCCGCAATAAATCAGTTTAGTGGTTCAGTGTACCAAGTGCCGACATTAATCTGAACCTTAACCTTCTGCCTTAAATTACCGACCTCTCCAGAATATATAGGTATCAAAATTAAAAAAAATTGTTTTATTTTACATTTTTTGAGCACTACAGATACAATTAAAACTATTTAGTAACATAATATTTAATACTGGCATACATGCTTTTGAAAACAAAAACCTTCAGGGTTTTAAAACATTTAATATTTAATATTTTCATGAGAAAACCATACGTCCTATATATTACTATATATAATTATATACTAAATATGCATTTGTTATGAACCTATATATATGTATATTCTATATTACTATATAATCTAAATAATATTCATAATGATCGTTGCGACTCGAGAGAACTGCGGAAGGTCTAATTTAATGCCATTATTTAGTTGGTGAAACATCCTGGTATAATATAATAACAAAAATAAAGAAAAACATTAGGTAGGTAGGTACCTATATTATTTTTACAACTAAAATCTAGAATATTCAAAACGAGATTTTTTGATAAAAACTCATGGACTAAAAATGTATATAATTATACGCCCCCTCGGGGTCGTACATAATGATTTATCTTTAAACGTTACTGACACAACTCATTTGTTAAAACGATTACAACGTTTCATTTTTTCACGTTAACGAAATAATGCTTTTCGGTTGTTCAATATCAATGAAGTATCTACACATAAATTTCAAAAGGTTTTTTTTTTTCAAAATTTAATGTGGAAAACGAAACTTGGATTTTATACTTACTGTTCATGTTCAATAAACTTACATAAATGTACAGCTGACTAACAAATAATAATACACTATTAATTTTTTATATTATAATGTATTAGGTATACTATAGGTACCTATAGTACCTACTGTATTAGTGTGTCTAAAAAGTTGTACTTTTAACCTTGTACGCTTTTAAATATATGTGGTGGGGATCATATACTATTCATTATGCTCTCAACAATTAATGATAATACGTTTTAACAAGCTAATTTACCAACATAAATTAGTTATTACTTATTATGCATTTCATCGTGATATAGGTGTACATATTTATATAACATACATACCTCACTATATACCTGTAACCCCTCCCCATTGAATTTTAAAACTTTATACGAAATGTAACAGTGTATTTGTATACCTACTCATAAACTTTTAAACAACGAGTGCGTATTTCGTAAATGACATATCTTCAATATTATTTCATCTAAAATACAAACTAAAATTATTGATTTCCATGCGTGTATATTGTATATATATATGGATAGTTCTCTCTTTTTCACTCGGTCTCTCTCGCTCTCTGAGGACCCTAACTGGGACGCTTTTTAGACGGAGGAAAGGGCGACGAGGAATGAAATGCAAGTGGCGGCGGACACCCTTTTTGACGATCGTCAACGTCGGATGCGGTGGCGGCGTCGGCGTCGGTTGCGGTGGGGGTTAAATTGCTGCATCGATGGCCGCGCGAAAATGGGTTTGGTCTAGCCGTGTCTAGCGATTTCACTATTGGTCAACACGTTTGGTCTATGCGTTACGCGTTCACACACGGCGTGTCACGTGGTGGCAGTGTCGGTCGTGCTCTATACAGCCCGCACAACGGTGGCGTCGTGAAATCGCTGTTCCCGATTTACGTGTCTGAAATCTTTAACTCGGTTTTGTCTTTCCGCATACCACCGCGAAATGACGTTCATTAGTGCATAGGCAGAAATGAAATAAGTAATCGAGAAATAGAATGGAATTATTATTATTATTATTATTTTTTCGTATAATATATATGTTGGTAAGGCCAATTTAATCCAGGAAACCAGAAGACATTAGTGGACGATACCTGCTGTGTTCACGGGAAGGGTTGAAAAAAATGTATAAGTTAAAACTCACGCGAAACGTACGCACTTAATTTCCGTAAAAGGGTCACGATAATAAGGTGGTGGTGAGTGTTTAAGTTTCTTATACATTTTTTTTTCTCGTCTAACACAGTTAATTTTGTAGCCCTTGTCCACGCCCACCGTTGTCATCAACCACGCGGTCATTAGCATATAAACGAAGCAAAGGCGATACAATATTATTATTAAGTGTCCGGAAAAACTGAGCCTTTTTCCGTATAATAATAACAATATTTCTTTGGGCAAACGACAAGTACTTTGTAATCGTATTCCGGTCACGTATTTTGCGAGGTGAGAAAAAGTGGTTGTTAAAAATTACGCTACTTAAGTTGCCTCTACAAATCGATCGGTTCAAGTATTTTTATTTTGCGTATAAATGTGACGATGACAAGGTCGGGAAATTATTAGGTACACGCAAACAACTACCTATTATAACGTTGGCCGCGTATCTATATATAATATTACTCGTATAATAAATAATAATATTTAGTCTGGGTAACATTTAACGCACATCGGCTGGGGTGATGTACATTAACATTTAACGTATATTCACGCACACGCTTCCTTTATTTTTTTGCTCCAAAACAGTTTATCCGATAAATATCAATGCACATATCATCAAGTATACAGATACCATCAAGACGTCGTCGAAGTAACGTACGTTTGTGTGTTTAATATTATATAATAAATGTATACACCTATAATACGTATAGGTACGCGTTTGTATATTGCATCTATAATCTATATGCACTCGGCTCTCATATTTTATCACTTTATATATTATACATATATATATATATACTTGTACGTGTTGTGTGAAATATATTTTATAATATTTATGTATATATATATATATATGTATACAATAGTGAGTTCGGGCAATGTTCCAAGTCCGACGACGGCCGATGTACCGCTCGTCGTACGTGTACTGAGTATGGAGCGTACAGTGTGTGTGTGCTCGCGCGTGTTTATAAGGTGCAAGTGTGTAGAAAGTGTCTCCGAACAGGGTCACTTTAGGTCTAGCTCGCGATGTACGATGATTTACAGCAGAATTTATCGACATTATACACGTTGGGTTAATGAAAAAGTGGACAAAGTTCATTAAGTATGTAGATTCAGCTGAACACTTCGAGGCAATAAATTATTGGTCACGTTCCGAATGGATTAAATCGACTTCTTATATATATTTATTTTTCCTCTCCTTTTTTTCATTTTTCTTTTTTTTACACATCGACGGGATTAATTCTTTGCTTACTCGATATTTCTCTCTCCATTTTTTCTTATTTTTCCAATCTCGCTCTTGTCGTATATATATATATATATTATATAATATATAATAATAATATGTGCGTTTGCGCATGTGCATGTATATACTTGTGTACGCGCTACAGCGGCGGTTATAGAACGCGTACACATAGAGAATGTTAACGGAAAACAAGCCGTTTATGGGCACGAACGACATTTATTGGACATGGGCACGCATCGGTAAAAAGAAAAAAATTATAATAATCCACCCAACCCGCTCACAAACGTATACCGCTTATCTCAACAGATTTTTCCTCTTTTTATCCGTCCAATTTATGTGTGTACAAATGCGAATGTATAATACAATTTATCATGATATTATATAACGGCGGGAATAGGTATATCATTATTTTTAGATATATAGAAACATCATTATATATAATATATTATATTGACATAGGTATATTTAGGTATATCCGTATATACATAATATAATGTGCACGGGATAAGTTCGGGAATTTTAGTTACACGGTGTTGTTCTAGTTGTTTTCAAGGTGATCGCTACTATAATGTTATGATACTGTAGTTGAAAGGTCGATCTGGCATATGCATTAATGCACTTACAATATTCTAATATCATTTATAATCAGTTATTAATTCCCAGCCACAACTCAGCATTTTTCAATTTCAATCAAATCTTATTAAGATATAATACAAACTATTAATTATAATCATTATTATAAGTTATAGGTAATAAAAATCACATTCGTCAGTATAGTTATTAGTTCTTAAGTTAAAACAACTAATAAATGCATACTTAAAGATCTGTAATGCGTTTTAACTAATAGTATAATTAGGGTAACTTGCTTAACAATATATACGTATACACTGATATTAAGGATTGACCACTGAGATTTTACAGCATCATTCGTATAAATACCACGATTATAAACGTATAAACGATTGAAAACCACACGAAAAAAAAAAAAGGTCGGCCAAAACACTATACCTACCGTGCGGCCACCAACAATAATAATAAAAGGTCTTTTTTCTCCGTTTTAATCCCGTCAAAGGGTTGAAAAGGGACTAAATTCAATTATTTATATTGTAGTCGCTTTCTGCAAACAATTACCGGACTTTTTTTTATCCACTTCGGAAAACTTTTTATTGGAAAAACAAAATATCCACCGCTAGTTACCTATATTGCCATTTACCTGTCGCCATAACCGTATTACCGTATTATTATTATCATTTGGTATTATTATTATTTTACTTTGTCCGATTAAACCCACAAGGATTATATAATTACTAATACGCGGTCTATTTTATATGAAACGTAATTTTTAAACATTATACATAGATAGGTACCTACATGATACACATAAATGTAATAATCGTAATAATACGATCACAGTGTGTAAACGTATTAATCTATATAGAGGATGATTCACCAAACACGCGCACTCTCTCATTTATCAATAATGCAGTTATTCAAAATCTGATCTTTTGAATTTTTAAAGGTACATAAAGAAATCTTACAGTATATTTTTAGATTTTTTTTTTATTATTTACGGAAAGCACTATGGAGATATAAACTTCTGTTTTTCAAATGAGAACCCTCTTTTTTATTGTCTTTATAAGTGCATATTATTATGTTTAAAAATTCCAAAAATCAAAATTTGAATAAATTCATTACTAAATTAGGATAAAAAATTGAATGACCATACTTGGCGAATCGCCCTGTATAATAGTGTATAATATTAAATTCAAGCATATATAGAGACAGGACCGGACAATAAACAAAAAATACTATTGTCATTAGCCGCTGTTGTGCGTGCGGGCAATCGACAGGATGACGTATATGAATTTCGATATTGTACGCATAATATATTTTATTATTTTGTATTTTTGTGGACCCCAGTGTTTTAAATCATTCTAGCAGAGCCGAATTGTTTTTTTGACCAAAAAACAACGTGGTTCCAGGGACTGTAAATAATATTATATTTGAAAACACGCAAAAAACCGATGGGAATTGGACAAAAAATAACACCGCCGTGGCGAAAAATATGAACGATGCGATTTATGTGTCCACCCGTTTCGGTACATAAATCTCGTGACATTATATAGATGTATTGTACGCGTACATGTGCATATATATATATACATTTTTTGCTCCGTTTTTCCGAAAATCATTCTGGGAAATACCACCCAGTCTGCCACCCGTGTGTTTTTTATTACACTACCCTCAATCACGATTGTTTTGGCAGCCGTATACGTCATTTTAACGTGATTATATAACACACATCATGTATATGTATATTAATATACATAGGTAATAACGGTATGTCGGTACATACCATATCGTATACGCAGCCTCCCCCAATCACACAAACAAACGAAAAAAAAAAATTAGTTCCGAGTATAAAACTATACGATGTACAAAATTGTTTACATAGTTATAAGCGCATTCCTTTTATTCACACGCATCAAGTTTATTAAGAAAAACCGTCGGTCAGAACGTGCAACAATATTTTATTAAATACACTCACTGTCATAGCAAACGAGTATTAAAAGTGTTCGTTTTGATTTTACCTTTGCAACAGCCTTTATAATATGGTCGCGTAGTTAAGTATAGTTGTAGGTAGGTACTACGCATTCTGCACGTTAGAATTTCTATGAATACTCTCTCACGAAAGACGCGCTAAGAAGCGTATAGTAGTGAACAAAAAATAATAATAATAAAAAAATTAAATAAATGAATTAGTTAATCATTTGAAATGCTGGCGTTAAAACAAAAGCGTCCGCGGGGATCACGTTGCAGGCTGCGAAAAGGGGGTTCAGACGAAAGGGGAATTATTATATTTGTTGGCACAAAAAATGCACATATCCGGGTAAAATTACCATAACGTGTCGGTAAAAATGTAACAAAAGAATATCTAATTGGATACGCGCGGTTCTCAAGGTGCCGCAGTGTGTATCACTCGCGACGGGATACACGCGGGAGACGGCACAGTGCAGCTCGTATAGGTATAGGTCTACGCATATTGTATAATATTTATATATATATAATACGCACTGTTAAAAACAAAAAGGGAAAAAAAGATGTGAAAAAAAAAATAAATAGAATAATATAATAATATAACGACGACTAGTGAAAAAAAATCAGATGGCATCGTGCTAACGTGTTAAAACAATAGCGGCTCTTCCTTCCGCAAAGGACCACATTTATATAATATTATATCGTTGCACTCACGTACCTACCTACCTGGTATACAGTATACATCGAGCTCAGCGCTGTATAATGTTTGTCAGTATTTGCATATGAAACGGCTGCGCGTATACGACTGCAGTATAACCGGTTATGATGGCATTTTTTTTACTACTTTTAAGTTTTTGTTTTCTTCCGACACGCTATTATTATTATTATTATTATTATTATTATCATCATTATTATTATTGTGATAACTGTCGTACGGTGACGGTTGAAACGCGTATTATATTTTCGTTGTTCATGTATTTTGTTTTCGTTCAACAGGAGAACGACCTTACAGATGCCACTTGGCCGAGTGCGGACGAGCTTTCATACAGCTGTCCAATCTGCAGCAACATCTCCGCAACCACGATGCCCAAGTGGAGAGGGCCAAAAACCGGCCGTTCCACTGCACCATCTGTGGCAAAGGTTTCGCCACCGAGTCCAGTCTGCGCACCCACACGGCTAAGGTGAGGAGACGTTATTTCGATTTCGTTATTTATTATTCGGTTTGCTATAGTAAGACACTGTACGCGTACGCTGCAGTGTGTGTTTGTACCTATATAGGCAGAGGCGGTGTGAAATAATATATACATTATGTTATGTTGCTTATATTGTATAACAGGTGTCCAATGATTATTAATAACAAATATTATATTATACACGGCGACCGTACTGTGTGTATTTATATATAGGTATGTGTAAAAATATATTATGGGCACGTGCGTCTTTCTCGTATAGTCGTATCGTTAAGAAATAACGTCATTATACACATACAAAATATTTTGTCAGTTTTAATCGAATTTCCGCTTACCAAATGCTGCGGTAGCCGACCGAATAACAGTATAGTAATGGTAGTGGTGTTAGAGGTAGACGACTTTGACCCAGTTATGTAGGTAAAGAAGATTTTCTCCACGGCGGTGCGTAGGTTTTATCCCTCAGATCCCGTGTCGGTGATGACGACGATACTGTTGTCGCTGTTGTCATAACCTATGATTTATGACGTCATCGCGAATGATGGTGTACAGCATAAATATTATAGTTGTGTGTGTTTGAGTTTATGAAGAAAAACAGTGACTTATAGACAATTCAAATATGATGTATACAAATGAAATAACTACAAAAAATAAAAATAAATATGTAAATATTATTACACACGTCATGACGTCCTATATATTTGATAGATTAAATAGGTTAGAGAAGTTGTTTTTTTACCGTACATTACACAAAACTGCAAATTCATACAACTCTTGTTCTCGCATATATATAATATATTATGCACGTATAATGTCCATAAAATATACGCAGTTACTGGCTAGACGTACGGATTTTTAATCGTTTTGTCACGATAACGACCGCAATAATATTTTCCTCGTTATAGAATTATATTATATTATTATATATGTAATATGTATATAATATTATGCCGTCTTCGTCGTGGTCGCTGCGATTGCATTACACGCAAGCGCGCACCATATTATTATTATTATATGTACTCGGCCGGGTGATGAGGGTGTGTAGAGTAGCGGATAGCGCCGCGGCCAATGAAATATAGTGACAACCCGGTGGCTTATTTGAAAAGTTAATGGGAAAAAGCTGGCGAAAAGGGTTTTAATTCTTACGGACATCTTATATTTTCAGTTAATTTTGTTATTTCTTCAAATCTGCCACGTTACGATTTTCACTGCTGTAATTAAAACTGCGAAAAATGGACTTTATTTCCCCTCTCGGCTTCACTTATCCCACCGGCGATACCGTTGCCACCGAACGTCGTCACAACTCCTGGTGATCAGACTAAGCAAAAGCATCATTTCTTTTTCTTCTCGGTCTCAACAAAACAGTAAGACCAACTAATATGTGGAACTATAAATAATTAAATATTCTCTTGACACCAAATTCTGTTAAGTTAGTATTATTTATATCAATAAAAAATATGTAGGTAGGTATTTTTATTATTTTGTTAGTGATACTTAGAATATATGGGACAACGTGTAAATGTGCAGTAATCGTATTTTGTCAACGTTATTTTTATATTTTGTTTGCATGTATATAATCTTGTAGGAAATCCAAAAGAATATGCAGTCTAAAAGAAAAAAAGTTTATGCGGTATTATTTGTCGTACGTGTAGTGTACAGAACGTGTGCCAAGATGCAATAATAATTATTTCAATAGTGCGGTTATTACTACAACGCGCCGTTTGAAAACATTACACGTTATGACTTTGTTTGAGAACACGTTTTGTTATAAAAATTCAGTAAACAAAACTCCCAAAAATCATAAAACAAATTAAAATATTTTCATTTTTATTTATGTGAAGACAAGTTTTGAAAAATGATCATAATGGTCATAATTTTTAGTAGGTACTTATACGATTAAAATGACATTTCATGTTTTTTTTTAAACTTTAGATGGGGCACCTTTCATTTACGATCGTTGATTATTATTTATTGTTAATTTATGCCTCAAAGTTTGTAGAGTCTAACGAAAGGGTGAAACATTTAACACAGTGGGGTAAAAGTTTTTCTTGTTTCAAAACGTTCCACTTCTTTTTTCCACTTCTTTTTTCCATTTTATTTTTTTTTGTCGTGTTGAATTAACCGAAGTGTTTATTGCCTTATGCTTTTTTTTCATACCATAAAAAGACATATTTGTATATTATTGTTGTAATGTATAAATAATATTTTATTTTAAATCAACGTGTGTCCTTGATTGTCTATTCAATAATATTGTGGCAGTGATGCGAAATACTTTTCTGAGAGTATGTATATAAATTGAATTTCTGCATAATATTCGCCAAGTGACCGATCCATAAAAATAGAAACAACCATAAACACATTCTCGGGTCATTAAACTTGGCGTTGCAATTCCAATGTGTTTTTGTGCAATTATTTTGATTTACCACAAAAGATCCTTCAATATATCTTTGCGAACAATCCTAACTAATAAAACCTAACTGACTATGCCGTTCCTCAAAATTCATGTGGTTCAGCCAGACCGCACTTGATTCACGGAATTTTTTTTTTGCATTTCAAATTTATATATATTTTTATGTTCTTTTATCATTGCATTTTCAAATGTTTAATAGGGCGAAAATCCGGTGAAGTGTAACACGAATGTAAATTAGAATGAAAAGGGTTGTGCAAAAATATGACGTAATAAAAAAAAACACCACTATTCGACGATATTCATTAAAAATGTGAAAAGGGTATTAAGAGTATTCGTTATTGACCCTTCTTGTGTTCAGCCTTTTATTAACATACTTCTATGCGTATTATGACCCTTGTGTATATATAAAAAAAAGTACAACAAAAAGCCAAAATAACATGGGAACTAGATAACACAGATATATTTTTTTTTACAGCGTAACGTATATATTATGCATTCAGACTTTTTGTAAATCTTATAGGCCACGCGACGGATCCCGAGGCGCTTATTTATGTGGTGCGTGAGCAGGTGAACCGATTTACATACTACGCACAGGACGATTAATTTTTCGGAAATAGAATAAATTAACACTTGTCGAAAACAAAACGAAAGAATGTTTCTGTTGATTTCTATCGAAACTAAAAAAATAAATTAGGGACTGTTGATTTCTGAGCGTACAGGTGGTTTGTTCGGTTTCTTTCTTTTATCCAGCGTGGGCGTGTTATTTATTTTTCCAGGCACTTTTTTTAAAAATAAAAAAAACTTATGTACAGTTACATTTTATTATTTTTTTTTGGCCACCAAACAATTATTTTAATTTCTTATGCATCCCACCCGATGTTCAATTTTTTCCCGGTGCATGTACAATTATATGCGATATACTCGCTCGATGCATCCCTCGTATAGCAGGTGTTGAAACAGTTTGTATGTACATGCACACAATATTGAATAATAATGCAAGTGTCGGAGGTAATTGCACGTTGTCTTGTCGTTTGATTGAATGCACTCGCATTCAAATTGCTGTAAGCATAATAATCGTTATTAAGATACAAAAAAAAATTAAATACCTATACGCATTGTGCATACATGCATGCTGTCCTAAATAAATAACACGAATGTTCGGCGTGTCGGTTCTTTTTTTCTATTATTCTTATTTGTTTTTATTTAGATAATATTTGATTTCGACTTTCAAGTATCCCTTCCACTATTATAATAATACCAATTTGATCAACAATTCATTTTTTGCGTGATATGTTTTAAGTTTCGTATCGACATTTCGAAATTTGTACTACTATATACGTTGACGGAAAATCCGTCTACATACTTTTTATTTAAGAATTTCTGTCGTAATTGTTTTACTTTCATTTATTTTTCGCGTTCCGAACGTGTTTTATTAGATCGCCGACAATGTTGGCAATGTCATCGGCGAACGTATTTCATTATTCGAATAATTATGACGCGCGTTTATCGTTGCACGCACACTTCTAAAATCTAATAGACACACGCGCACGCACATAATATGTAATAATGTAATATTATATTATATGCGACTAATCCATTCATACATAATAATAATAATAATAATAATAATGAGCGTTTAATAGTCTCTCCGCGGGGCAGTGTAAGGTATAATATATAATAATATAATATGATATATATTAAAGATCGATATCCAGCACGCGCGTTTTCGCTTTTTACTCACTCGTATACGATATCATGTTATATTATATTATATATATATATACCTATATATCTACCGGTGCACAGCGCGCACGTTATAATATTTTATTTATTTCTTTCTTTCTTATATTTTTAATGGCAGCAGCTCATTATTTTCTCATCCGGACGTAAAAAGCGGGACCGATCTTCGGACCGTGAACGTCGGCGGCGGCGGAGAGCGGAGTGCTGTATAGATAGGTGACGCGAGTGCATACAATATAATATGTGCGCGTGTGTGTGTGTGTGTGTGTGTGTGTGTGTGTGTGTGTGTGTGTGTGTGTGTGTGTGTGTGTGTGTGTGTGTGTGTGTGTATGCCTACCTATGCATTACAGCGAAGCCGCGCGCACATGATATTCTAATAAGAGGCCATAAATTTTGCAGCGGGCAATACACCGCGCGGACGCTCGTGTCGCCGTAGACCACTTTCCGTAAATGGAACGACGACGACGACGATGACGGGGAAACAGTTTGCGGCGTGTACACGAAAAACCGTGGAAAGTTTAACCGCATTTTTCTCTACGGTTTGCGTATAATATACGTGCGTGCGTGTGCCGTGAACGTTTCGCCAGAGTTGTACAACTGTACGACAGAACATAATATCATAGCGATAGATATAACATCGTATATAGATGCGGCATGGCGCGGGAACACGGGACGAAATACAATAAAAATGTTGTACGGATAAGTTAGTAATATAATATTTGCGTGTATAATTTATTTACTCACTGCTGCAGTGTACTTCGAGCTAAGCCCGTATTAAATAAAATAAATGGAATAAATATTATATTATTATTATTACGTGTGTTAAGGCGTCCAGACCATCGATATGTATTTTTTTTTAACCGTCAATAAAAAAAAAAAACAAAATTAGTGACGTCCGTAATAATTATTATTTGTATAACATACGCGTGACCAATTCAATATTATAACGTGCAACACAGCTACTACGCCTAATTATTATAATATTTATTATGAAAATGTGCCAACCCGTTTTTCATTTCAAGCAGCCGATAACGCTTATGATTATATTCCGAGTGGATTTGCGCACTGGAATTCCATTAATTTTTCCAATTTCATCGTAGTCGTCTCCCCCGTCATATTATTATTATTATATTATAATCCTTTCTTTTTCAAACGCTATTTTCGTACATAATCATTTTTTTAAGTACTTTTTCGTGGAACAAGGGTTTATAATCGCATATTTTTCTCCTTCTCACTCTTTCTTTTTGTATCTTTGTTTTTCTTTTGTTTTTTTTTTTAAATGTAATATAATTAAATCTATTTTCAATTCAATCAAAATCGTAACACTAGTTTGAAAACTGGTGGTCTATAAGTGGCGTGATAAGAAAGTCATAAGTAAATCATGTTACTACGAAGCGTTCTGTGTGTAGTTTATTATAAATAATTTAATTCAATGCGCCGCCGTGCAAAACGATAAAATTCATGAAGAAAATATTAGTTTTATGCAATAAAGGTGCATAAATCATTGAAGTACACAAAGTAAAAGTATTTGGCATTAATATAAAGTTTATATTGGAAATGGTAATGGTCACGGTGAATTTAATGTTTAATAATGACATTTTTCGTTCGCTTTTGGTAAATGTGTACTTATGCGATTATAGTTTCTCGTATAAAAAAAATACACAACATTAAATATTCAAATAACTCGTCGGTGGTCGGGTTAGTAAACTTTTGAACTAGGTATTATTGAAAAATATAATGAATACTAGTAAAAATTATTTCATATTTTTATTATTATATTTAAGTATATAGGCACAGTGCTAAATTGAACTATTGAAAACTCATTGTTGGTCAATTACGATATTTCCATTATTTATTTATTTTTTTAATTTTGTAGCACTTATCGAGTTTAATATTGTATAAATATTCCATTGTGAAAATAAAAAATGCTAATTTGAAAAAACACTATTAGATTACCAGGCTGTATATTCTGTGTACAATGACTGGATAGTGGATAGCTATATATTTTGACGAAAGCCGTATACAAATCACGTGCAAAAACCGCTAGTAATTATTAACGGTGTCCCGAGTCCGGGCGGGCGCCTATTCTTTCGACTTTCGAGAACACTCAGACCGATAAATTATACTTTGTTTATAAAATATTTAATAAAAATGTAAATCTCCGCTCCTTGGACGACGCCGCAGACGGACTTTTAATAAAAGTCACCGGGCTGCAAGTAGTCGGAAGGGCTTTTAAAAATTAAAATTACGTTTGTTTTATTGCCATCCCCTTTACTCGTCGCCTACTCCTCCTCCACCGGTCGAGTACTTTTTGCTCGGACACATCTCCCAAGGCGCCGATATCGTAACATTCTATATAGCCACCGAACACCATTGCCAGAATACATATACATTATGTCATATTGTATATAAATGTAGAAACTGCATATATTTATAACATAATATAATATATACATATATAACAGTATAGTTTTGTTCTCGTATGATTTTTAGTCGCACATAATATCGGAACGGGGTGGAAAAAATAATAACGGTTAAAATATTATTGTTGTGCGACAATAAACTCCGGTCGGTAAATTTTAGAGTGTATTATAATATACACGAGCGTACGACGATAAATCCGAGCACGCCGTCGCCTAAACAGCAGCGCACCATAAATTTGATCTTTCCGAGCGTATATTTTGCGGCCGTGGTGGTCAGGTTTATGCATGTACGATGTACGTATGCGCAAAAATATTATATTAATATGGCACGTAAAACATAACGGAAACAGTAATTTTTTTTTTTCAAAATGGCCATTCAAACGCACATCAGAAGTTATATATTTTTATACAAATATAAATATGTGTGCGTGCGTGTATGCATGTATTTCGTATATCTAGATAGTACCTATAGATTAATACGTGTGTCCAAAGGGACCTCGTCGGCATTGTGTTTCTTCACGCGAAGCGGAAAGGAAACATGCTGTGCAATGGCGGCGGCTGTGTACGTATATATTAAGGCATATATTATATATACTGTATAATAGTGTCTCCCCCGCCAACAACAAGTCCCGAACACGCGCGTACTTCCGGGTCCGCTGATTACTGGTTATACCTGACGTATGTTTTATTGTTATTTTCAGGAACATTTTTTTTATTTTCAGGAAGCTGAACTTCGCATGGATGTGCTCCAGCAGCACGCCGCCTTGATGGGCGGTGCGAGCACTACGTCTTGTCCGCTGTGCCATAAATTGTTCCTAGGTAGCGAGTCACTGGTCGAACATATGAAAGTCCACCACAACGATCCGACGACCGTGTCGCAAGCCGTCGTACAAAGTGAGTGACAAAGTTACAATGATAATATCGATGATAATAATTATGTAATAATTCTGAACCCTAAGGCTCTTAATATTGCGAAAAGTCCTCAAAATAAAATATTAGGAAAATATGTGAACAATTTTTACATTAATCTCTTTTTCACAGGTTACTCGGATATCGGTACTGGTCCGTACATGGCCAAACGTCGAACGGCCAACCACCCCTGCCCTGTGTGTGGTAAACACTACGTGAATGAGGGAAGTCTGCGTAAACACTTGGCTTGCCACCCGGAAACAGCTCAGTACGCTCAGCTAAGGATGTGGCCGTGTTCTGTTTGCCAAGCCGTATTCACCCACGAATCAGGTGAGCCTATGCGTTGAAGTGATATAATCTGTAGTGCTACGCAGTGATAGTCAATAGTCATCAAGTCCTAATTAATTCATATTGGTTATGTTCAGAATACAAAATGCGTATATTATTAATATAATCCACATTGAGCTGTATTGAATCCTTCAAGCTTGCTGAATTACAATTAAAATGTTATTTATTGTTAATTAAAATATTCTTCAAATTCAAACTGTACTAAAATATATATATTCGATATTATATCTATAGACTTGAATGATGGTTATACGCAATGCTATGTATATAATAAATACATATGTGTAGATACCAGGTATCTCAATGGATTGAATCCGAGTTTAGGATTATAAATCTTTAACTCAAATTCCGGTTTGTCCGAACAAAATAATGACTAAAACGCACTGTGCCATGTTAGTAATATCGCGATGATAACTGATTTACGGCGCTCATGTCTCATAAATCTCGTCATGTTGCAGCCGACCGAGAAAAAAATAATCGCATGCGTATAATATACGAAACAAATCAATTTTTTTTTATGCACCGCAATTTATTATTAACTATAGATTTATGCACAGCATCATTGTCGGCCGACGTAATCTTAACTCGCGTTTTCTTTGTGCAGGCCTGCTAACACACATGGAACACATGCGCATGGATCCCAAGCATCAGTTTGCTGCGCAGTACGTTCTGAGCAGAGCGGCTGCTGAACGCAGAGAGCGAGAAAACTTCCTGGCCGCCGTGACGGCCACCAACAGCATGGGTGGCCCGGCCTCACCTCATTCGGTTCACTCGGATTCGTCTTCGTCGAACAACGGCGAAGTGGACGGTCCCAGTGGTGCTGGTTCAACAGGTTCAGTCGGCACTGGAACCAATAACTCTGTGGTCGCTGCGGTGGCCGCGGCTGCAGCGGCAGCTGCGGCAGGCGGTAACGTCGTTGTTCCCACCGGTGGCCGGCTATCTGTCTCACCAGCCGACAACCAAATTCCGTTAGTGTTGCATCACAACAACAACAACACGACGACGAACAACAACAATAACAACAACAACAACAATCCTACGGCGATTAAGTTGGCCGAGCTGATGGCCGCTAGAACTGGAGGCATGAGTAAGTACACCTCCTTGGTCCGGCCTAACGCCTTTTGATTATTTTTTTTTCGTTTAAAAACATTTTTTCATTTATCTAACTTACAGTCAGTGGCAATGGAGGTCACCAATACATGAACCAGCAACCTCAATACAACGCCAATGATCTTCAGAGGGCTGCTGCATTATTCATGAGCCAGCAGCAGGCCCATGCAGCCGTTTCGCAGGTTCAGCAGCAACAGCAGCAGCAACAACAACAGCAACAGCAGCAGCAGCAGCAGCAGCAACAGCAACAGCAGCAACAGCAACAGCAGCAACTTCAGCAGAACCCACCATCGCCATCACATTCACCGCGATCTGCACCACCAACCCCGGCGTCTGTAGTGCAAGCAGCCGCGGCCAATCTTGCTGCGGCGGCCATGCGTATCACCCAGTCGAATGCCATGCACCAAAACCCATTGGTCACCACTTCCAGGTACGCTATTATTTGGATAATATTAAATTATGGGGGGGATTCAGTATTTACATGTTGGCCCAGTTGATGCGGGTCGAATAAAATAGTGTTATAGAAAGATTAAGGTCAAAAAATAAAGGGTTGTATGTATTTCCGATATGATGAATATCATATTATTTTATAGTGTATTAATATGTACGTGAACTTTTTGGTTCTTCAGTGGTTCCGGTTCGAACTCGTCAGTAAACTCGATGCAATCGGCCGTTCAGATGGCCATGAACGCGGCCGTCCGGGCTTCCATGTCGTCCATGGTCGACGGCCTCGGTGGCGGACACCACCAGCAGTCCAGTCACCAGTCCATGCTCCACCACCACCAACAGTCCAACCACGAGCAGAGCTCGCCGACGTTACGTATGCAAGAAGCCATACTTAGGTCTCAGGCGGAGGCGGCGCTCAGGTTGGCCGTATCGCAAGCCGTGGCCGCGTCGTCCGGCCAGCAACAGGTACCTGAACAGAACCGACAGTCGTCGGTGCAACAGCAGAACGCACATCAGTCACAGCAGAACGTGGCAATCAACTACAACGCCATGGCGCAAGGGCAACTGATGAACGGACAGAACCCTTACCACCACCAAGGCCAAGTGTCACCTGACCTGTCCGAAGCGCTCAGGCTCCAGGAACAACGGCTCGAACAGGCACTTAGGTTACACGGTGGTGACCCAAGGGCTCTGGGCTTCACTTTCGGTAACACCCAACAGGGTCATATCAACCCCTGAGAGTTCAGTTACTATTAAAGACGAGGTCCTCTAAACCCTTCCCCTCGCCCATCCCCTCCAAAACTATCCCTCCATCACCAGCCACTGACCTACTATTATATTATTTATGCTACTGTCGTCATCCATCAACACCGCCACCACTACCACTCCATCTCCTAAAGCTCAACGGCGGACCTGCTGCAGCGCGCGCACATGATTATTTATTATTATTGTAATTACGATATTTATTTATTATTATAACTATACTATTATATTAATTACTAGGCATATACTTTACTTAATATTATTATTACCATAGGAGTAATAATTTTATTTTTACCAAAACAATAATATTGTCCCACTGAAAAACATGTCGTCATCGTCGACCGTGTCATGAGTACCTACCTACATCGATGACGACTTGTGTCAAATTTGTAAATAGTTGTACATACTAATTAATATATAATTTCGATTTTAAAAATTAACTGATTTTTAAAAACATCGTTTAGCAAATTTTTGTTGTACAGTTATGTATAATATTTGTGGTTTTTTACGTGAGTTGAAAACAAAATACATTTAAATCGATAAATCCAATTTATACGGATCTCTCAGCGAGAGGTTCGAATAACGTATAATATAAAGCAACATTTAGGTTCCGAAAATATTATTATTTACTTATAAACATTCAAACAATTTGTACTGTTAATTTGTATTTATTTTAGTTTTAATTTTCATCCAAGGGGTTTTTGCAATTTTATTTATTCGGATTAAATAATTTTTTTTTTAGTAAAAATTAACTGATTATTCACTTCGTTTACTTAATTTTAATACAACAATAAATTATTGTCTTGTACTATAATTTCTTCGGAGAGGAACTTGTCTCATGAATTAACCCATTTATATATTATAGGACTCCCAGAAATATTGTAGGTAGATCATATAAATGCAAACTACCCCATTAAAAGCATCTTAAACGAAAAAATATTTTCGGAGACTTTAGCTTACGAAATAAACACCGCGTGTAATAATATTTAGCATGTAAATAAGACGAAAAACATACTCTCACAAATACACTGCATTTTTCTTCCTCAACATTGAATTTCTTATGACAACACGACAGAGCGCGCAATCTTGTACATATAATATGATAGTGATAATAGTAGACAGACATTTTATTTTATTTATTTACTTGTAAATACAATGAAAAAATTAAAAAACAAAATATTTTCTGAATATCCAATCCTGTACATATTAATTTAATAATTAAATGATAAAATGGTAACGATATCTTACGAAATGTCTAACCCTAGCTCTCTCCTCCGCGTATGGCGCTTTCAACCCGTTCGGGTTATACCTCCCATACGTTCGTATCACGTGCACAATAATACGAATATTATGTTATACATAAAAATGATATGCTCACCGTATTTGTGCGTAGTTCACGTGAAATCAATGCAAAGAGCGGCTGTCGTGTTCTCTTCGTAATTTTCCCGAAATAACGTTTTGTCGACCATTCGTTTGTAATTCCTTTTATATATTATTTTTCCTCGTTCATATTACACGTGCGCTTTATTCTCACCTCAAGTGTAGGGAGCAGGAGGACAACAATATTAAACTATATGATTTTTATTTGTTAATATTTACCTATTAATATTATTGTTTTTTTTTTACCCGTCAACATGTCAATCAAAACAATATCGTGCAATAAAATAAAGGAAAAATACAAATTCTATTTTTGTTTAATTCTCTGAGACGAACGAACTGCGGTATATAATAATATGTACACGTTAAAACATACATCACACAACAGCACACTATAATAATATACAAACGATCGTACATAATAATTTATAATGATATAAACCACACATGTTTCTATTATAATCTCAGTACCATTTGACGGATGACACAGATACGAAATGCAAACAATAATCAAACTGATCAATAGACAAAAAATACGCGATCCGATTAATCGATCACGTCTCAATCCATCGATGCGACTCCTGCGAACGTTTTTTTTAGCGTACCCGAGTCCGTGTAAATCGCGTATTTCACACACACACACATATACAATATAAATACAATAAACAATAGCCCAAATACACGCTATCGCTGTGTATCACAGACACAAACACACATTATGCAAGATTTTCTCGCAGTTTTCAATATAACAGTAATATTATATTCATTTAGCGGATAGGTCCGAATATTCAATAATGTACGCACCGTATTTAATATGACTGTCGATTAAACGATACAACATTATTGCCGTGCGTATCATACAATAGCCCAAACCGGAAATCTTTCCGGCCACACACACACACACACACAAGCCATTGCTAGTAGTTCAAAATAATTTCGGGTCGAATGATACTGAAACGTTATCGAATTTTTGGTTTCACTTTCTCCACAATATTATATCCGTCCCCCGGCCGTCCACAACAACCGCTATCCGCCGCTACGGTAATTCTTATGAACGCGTGTCCACACCTTATCGCAAGTCGCAACACTAATCAAGTGCCTGTTTTAATTACTGTAAGTACTGTTACTGTACAAGTACTACAAACTCATATTATTATCGTTTTCGGGGACGTCCGGCGCGGGACCCGAACGTGCAATGGACCAACAACATGATATATACCCAGACGCAGATTCGTCGAATCTGTATTTTTTTCTTTTAATTATTTATTTATTTATTTTACAACTGATAATCAGTTATAATCCGTTGGATATTATTTAGCTAATAGGCGTAATACAAATACATAGTTCGTAGGATACTTTTAGTGCCGTTTTCAATAAAATAAATAATACCATAATAATAATCATATAACGATAACAATAATGATACTAATTACAGTTTGAGATAAATAAAACGGTTCAATGGTTATTTTTTTTTCTTTTTTTTTTTTTATTAAGTTTTTCTTTCATCTTGAATATGTTTTTCAGTATATTTTAATATTGATAGTCGAATTCACTATGTTATACTTCTATTATTGTTTGATTGATGACGAATGTAACTGTTCACGTGCAAAGTGATTACCTTTATTATTATTATTATTATTATTATTGTATTATTATAATTATTATTTTGTTTGTTGGTTTTTTTTTTTTTACAAAATAATACATTTAATTGTTTAAAACTATTTCGACCTAATTTTTAATGGGTACCTAGTTTTATCATTATTATTGTTTATTTTTCACCCGCTATTTGTACCTACTTTATTATACGTTAAAGTTTTATTTTTTTTTAATTCAAGACCAGTTGAGTTTCATTTTGCCGTTTTATTTGATCAGCTTTTTAATAATATTGCAATTAACAATTTATAAAGGTAGTTTTATCGTTATAATTTAGTTTTCCGTTTTTTGCTGACTATGTTTATGTTACAATAGTTACAGTACACTACGACTTTTTCATTATTATTATTATTATTATTATTATAACAATAATACATTATTACAGTTTCAATAATATTACACTAATTACATTACATAATAGTTACTGGATTTAGACAGTGTTTTTTTTTTTTTAATGAATGAATGAAATATACACTATAAACGTAGTTTGGAATATTTAGTCTTACAATATTTGAATAAGAATAATAATAGTCAACATACATATAATAATACGGTTTTCAGTTTTACACACACACTCATACAGACAGAATGTTTAAGATGTTTCTATTGTTACAAAAATCAATTATAGTTTTAAAATTATACAATTGGTTTTTTTTTTCTATTGTGTTCCTTTTGGTGTTAAGTTTATGTTATACGCATATATCTGTTCAGTTTTTTTCGTGTGGTATGTTTTTTTTATATAATAAGCTACGACTTTAATGCTAAATTATACGCTCCTCCCCCAAAAACTTATTTTTATTATTTGTATTAAGTTGCTCAAAAAAAAAATTTTTTAATAAATTGGAACAAAAATGTATTTAAAAAGTATATAATATATTATTATTACCATTGTAAAAATTTTTTGGAAAACAATTGTCTAGATATTCGATGTTAATATTATATATTATAACATTATGATTTTTTTATTATTATTATTATTATTATTATTACTATATTATTTTCGGTTCCTTAAAATTATTATATTTTGTCATGAAAATTATTGTCCTGAAGTTTTGAAACACGACTATATTATATATTATACGTTTCGGTTCGATAAATTGAACAAAAATAAAAATATAAGTGAAAATAAAAAAATGATGTTTGTGTAGTAAAACGATATTTATATTATATATTGTATTAAAAATTTAGTTAATATAAAATATACGTTAAAGTCATTAAAATCTTAAACCTTCCGCGTTGTTTTTTTCCAACATATTTATGTCTGGTACTATAGCTAGTTATTTAGTTATATCTAGCCTACAATATTATATTATCAACTATCAAGTATACGGAACCATAATAATTATATTTATCGGCTTTAGCACACTTATTCCTGGCTGCAGTTTTATTGTTCAGGCTATGTATACAGTGCGTTACACGATTTTTCGCATACTTCACGGACTCGGATGAACCGTGAAAACCTATTCGATTATCTTGGTCAAATCAGCAACACACACTCACTAGTCGGTCATGGCCTTGACCGTTTCAGGAAATTTCTGGACTAAATCAGATCATGATAGTATAATATATATTGATTCATCGATTATTATTGAATCCGTATTTTGCCGTATATATATATGTATAGAAGATATATACACCAGAAAATAAACTAAACGAAACCGAGACGACTACTTACGCACCAACTATATAATACAATACCTATAGAAATAGGTAACTCTGTGCATAATCTGTAAATGTTTGAGTGTTATTGTACACTCAGACATGTTTATGTCGTTGTTTAGTTTTTGTCTGAAGTAGAATAACGAAAAAAAAAACGAAGGTTATTAACCAGTCAATTTCCTAGTTCTACAGGAACAGCGCGAATACAAAATTTTCGTGATTTAATGTTTAAGTTCTATCTAGTTATTATAATAATATATTAATAAGTGCACACCTCGCATAATATTTGCTACAGAGTCGGCACTTTCGCAGAAGATGACGTTCCGAAGACTTTATAATATTATCTGTTTATGAAATCGGCTATGGTATAATAATTATTGTAAATAATATCACGTAGGTTATTTCTACGTTCTACTTCTACCTATATTATGTATGTATTAGTCTTATTATAAAATATTACAATACTGGACCATTTGATATAATATGAACCCAAATAAGAACCTATTATGGAACACATCAAATCGATATTCCTTAAAAATATACCTACTATATATTTACACTTAGATACCTACTTTACAAACCATAATTATAATTTATTATGGTGAGCTGGACTGTAATCGAGAGACCCTATATTGGTAAACGCAATATTTTTTCACTAGGTATTAATGTTAAGAATGATTTTAATTTTTAAGCTTCTTAAAAATAAACAAGGTTTCTATTCACATCATTATTAGATAAAAAAAAATACATGTATTAAGTTAGTGTTTTTTATTCAAAATGACGTGCCATAGTGATTATTAATAGGTACCTATATTTTAACAATGATATGATTGATATAAAAAATTGATTAAAAAAATTTTGAAAAAATCCCAAGGTACCAAAATCACTTGGCTGAGTTGGCTGCCAAAGATTTACATTTAGAAAATATTATTATAATAAAACGATACAATTATCATAATATGTTTATAAATATAACAAAATATCGATTTCACGATTACAGGTACACTGCAGCCACTCATATACATTATATACAATAATATGTCCAGGAAAGGTATACTATAATAAAGGGACAAAAAGAGAGCAACTTAACGTCAAACGATATTATAAAATATTAATTCAAACTTGTTACCTTGAACACAATTATTTTCAGATTTTTACAAGTATTTTATTATTTTAACTTGTATTTCCTCGTCGTGTTTTATTTAACGCTTATAAAAATGTAGTTGTTTGTTATAAATTTGATCCAAATTTAGTTCATTTTTTTTTTAATAGACATACATATCAATATCAGTCATATAAGGTAGGCCAACCGAACAATAGTATTAGCATAAATTCAAACAATCGATCATTCGAAATACAGTACAGTTAACTGTACACCATTGGAAAAAAAGCATTTATACAGTTTATTTCTTTATTCATTTATAAATTAAGCGTTTACAACTATATAATGCCATTCGTAATGCCAATATTGGGTGTTAAATGTATACGATATTAAGTGTTGTTGACAAATAGATAGTTTTTTATTTCCTTAATTGAAAAGTCGATAGTACCCACGTGATACGTAAATACAGAGATTTATGATTGAGAATCATAACTCATAATAGGTAGTTGATATTATAATAATATAGGTATCCTGTATTTTGATTTACTATAGGCACATATAGGTATACTGCAGGTATAGGTACTTCACGCAATCAGATTTATACCGGATTTTATTATTTAACGTGCAGAGAAATCCGTCGGTCTTACGATGCTTTTCCCAAATATATTATATATATATACTAGATTAAATGTTACATCATAAACCTTGATGTACAACGTACAAACAAATAAAAATCCGAAAGATTTGAAGGATGTTCGACTACGTGTCATCACGAATTATATTGTCGCGATGACAGAACTATACAGAAGTTATTCGTCTCGTCAGCAGTTCGGCACATACGTAACAATATATTAATATATATATATATATAGAAGCATATTATTATTACGTTACATATACACGAAGCACTGTTTCTGCGGCAGACGTGTGTATTATATGCATTGCACACACACAAACATAACATACCTATTACATATATTATATATGTATGATGTATGATGTTATCGTCGGACGGTCAGGTAAAATAGAACGATTGGTCGCGGTCCGCCGAGAATTGAAAACAGACAAAACAACATTGAGGCTACCGAAATCACTTGGTCGCCGCGGTGAAAGATTTCCACCGTAGAAAATCGTCGTACGCACGAAAATCACTGCAATCCTATCGTAATATACACCGCGGCAGAGCACATTCGTCTCCGTCTCGCCGGTCTGCTCGGTTCGTCCAGTGTATATCGTCCCCAAAAACGAATTCGCGCGATAATATTATTAAAACGTTAAACCTCAATCGATACCATATCGTCAAACCCGATAGTATACTTTCGCGGAGGTGTGTCGCCACGTTCGTGGAATATCCTGCAGTGGACATCGCCATGTGCCTGTGGAAGTTGCTGCTTTTCGGCTGGATGCGGCCTAACTCGTCGGACACGGACGACTCCAAAGGAGGAGGAGACCTGCACAGGCAGCATCACACATCGTCGTCAGATGACGATATGTCCGATAGTGGGATATCTAGCGGCGAGTTCAGTCTAGAAAACGTTTGTGAAGACTCGTGTAGCCCCTGCTCAGTTCCACAGCCTGCTCCCCAGGCTCCAGTTCCCCCGGATCCAGTTTCCCAGTCACCTGCAGCTTCCCCGGCAGCAGCTCTACCGGTTCACTCGGCTCGTGACGATAACAGGCAAGTCAATGTCGTTATATATTATTATTCCGGGATGTGCTGCTTTTAGCTTATTAAATAAATGCACCATGCACGCACCCGTACATTAAAAATGAGTAAAACATGATATGAAAACCATTGCAAAACGTGCAAGAACATATTGTAAACAAGAAATTCTAAAAATGCGAAAGTATTCGAAACTCCTGCGTGTATTGCAACAATTTGATTTTTAAATTGTGAGAAGTATGATGGTGTTTGTCGATGAATAAAATAACTTTTTAGATTTTAGAGAAATATCGTGTCCACCGGTATGCAATTTATGTTGTGCAATGGTCAAACATAGCGGTTTAACGAGACGCTTTTTCTATAATATATTGTTAATTATCATTATTATACTTTATTTGTGTATACGGGGTCACGGGCTGGTAGCTCGCTCACGTCGTGTTATCGCCGAACCAATTTTTTTTATCATTTTTAACAAACCGTTACATTTTGCCACACGTGAAAAAGCTTAACTCGCTCGCGTTTTATCGAAATCAACGATCGACGACGATGGAATCCCACAGAGCGTAAAAGTCGCGCTCGCTCGTTGGCCGCGGCAAGACGTTACGAAATCGTTACGAAACGTTATCCACCGATACGCATCTCTGCAGCGGCGCGCATATGAGTGGAGATCGTTGTAGAACGGCCTGGAAGGTTTTTGTTCCGTTTATTTTCCCCGTCCGTTTCATTCTTTCCCGTGGAATTCGCTCACAACGGTGTTCGCAGTCATGTCCGGCGCATCATACATGTACAACAACCGACAAGTGCTGTTGATCAGTACCAAACAGCTGGACGCGGAAGTTTTGCGTGCCTGCCGGGTGGGAGACTTCAATTTCTTAGGTTTCATAGCCAGCTCTGACTCTAACCGTCTGAAGGCTGAGGATTCACGCGGTGCAATGGGATCGCATTACGCCGCAAGGACTGGACAGTTGTCCGTGCTGAGGTGATACGACAAACGGATATTTATAATAATTTGCGATATTATTTTTAGATTTGCCATTTAATTATTATTTTTATTATTATTGTTATTTATAACACGAAGTGCGTTTACCGCACACGTACAGCGAATAGCAATCAAATATTTATTCACCGGTACGTGTCATAAATAATATCTACAGTTTCATTTGTAGGTTTCTAAAAATTCACGGTATAAGAAACTTGAACAAGAAATCGTGCGTTGGATACACGGCTTTGCACGAGGCATCCATCAACGGTCACGTAGCTTGTGTGGAATGGCTGATCAGGTACTCGGGATGTAAGGCTTCTGAAAAGGACGTGGATGGTTGCAACGCTCTTCAACTAGCGTCCAAGTAAGTGTCGATTATATAAAACAATAATTAATAAATTTAAGCAGTTTAAATAAAACGAATTAATAATATCTAGCCAATAGTATAGGTACTATAGGTAATCTATTAAAAATTACATATACATGCAGTTTTATAATAACGTAGCCACGTAAGTGTATAATTTACCTACCATATCTAACATAATAGTATATTCTATATATTCTATTTGCTAACTTAATAGATAATAGTATAGTTATAAAAAGTTCCCAAAATATAGATTTAGTAAAATATTAGTATTCACTGCGTTTCATTTTACATAGGTATAGTGTTTAATTTTCAAAATGTTTACACGTCTTATGTACCTACCTATATATATATATATACATATATATTGTATTACATCTCATTTACTTATTGTGTTCATTAAATACGAATTGTAATTTTTCTCTGAATTAAAAAAAATTTATATGTATAACATATATATCCATGTTTAATTAAAACGGTTCTTAGAATTTAAATTCTATAAGTATTATAGAAATTGTAGATAATTAATCTAAAATTAAAATCATTTATTATGTAAGTTTAAGAAATACTAGTCAATATGTGTAAAAAGATGAACAGTGTTTTACAAAATCGTTCAGTTTTAAGATCTGGCCTAAACACTAAAACAAAACTGTTGATAAATACAAGAAAGAAAAACGAAATACTGTTTGAGATTACAAACATCAATAACTACTGTTGCCTGATATTTTACAAAATTAGGTACCACGTTTAAACGTTTTAAATTATTTAAAAAAAAAATGTCTTTATCCCATAATAGCTGTTTGTGCCTATATAATATACCAACTATAATAGTGGTTGATGCAACTTATTTTAACTTAACACACTATTAGATTCCATAGTTATCAATGTTTTCTGACGTATACTATTCTGAACTAAATAATTTTGGCTATAATATTATAGTCTATATTATTATAATTTATTTCAGCTCTATAACTTGCGTCCCCACAACAATTTTACTCAGATTTCCGTTAATTTGAATATCATAGTTTTTTATTTAATTATTTTTATTTACCTAATTAAATATTATTTGAAAAATTAAACACATTGTGATTTAAATTGTTAGCTCTATACCTACTATTATAATTAATATTAAAATGTGTTTATTTAATTTTTGAATTAGGTGTCCACGATTTATAAATTATACATTTCAGCATGAATTTGTTTTGTTTTGTGGATGAGTCATGATTTTTATCAGTGCCCAGTGGTTTAAATTAAATTAAATTAAATTGTAATGTTTAAATGTAATAGAAAATTGGGAATAATACTGTTATCAGTGTTTCACATTTGAAACGTGTAAAATAATTAGTCAGGATTACATAAAAATCACAACCGTTACATACAAACAATTACTTATCAACATTACGTTATATTTTTACAATCCACTTTTGATGGAAATAACTTTCATTAAATTAAACACCTAATTACAGGCATAATATTATTTGACTTGGTCGAAAACATTAACACAGAATTACTTATTAACTAATTCACTTTCATAGTTAATTTTTTAATATTTGTTATAATTTTGCAATAAATTTTATTTGCTGTAGGTACAAATATGACATAAAGAATAGGTAGGACATAGGTACTCTACAACCATTTAATTTCCACTTAAATTGGAACACATTTATAGAATTATCACTGCAGTACCTACATACTATTATTGTGAAATATTGCTGTAGCCGATAAAGATCTACAGCTTAATTATATTGTAATCATAGAAGCACATTCGATGAGAAGTTAACAAGTGCTATAATAATTTATTTTAGATGGACCTTCAGAGTGCCCCACCATAATATACTATGAGATAATTAAAAAAAAATACATGTCATTGTAAGTTAATAATATTGTTAGAAATTATAATAACTTAGAAAAAAATATAAGACACTAGATTAAGTTTTTGATTTGATAACGCGAAATATATTAAAATACTCGTTAATTATAGGAAATCTTTGTTGTCAATTAGTTATACTCAATGGCTCAGTGTGAAAATTAACCCAAAACAACTAAAATAAGCATCCCAAAATCTGTTTTAACTAATTGCATTGTTATTGACGACTTATACTATAACAGACTGTGGTCGAAGCGACTGGTTGTGACCAACCACGGTTGCCGTTATCGACAGGCACGATTTTAAAGTCTCCGCCGTAAACATTAAAGTCGCTATTCCGCTAGCACCGTATCACGTACGACGTTTTTCGCAGTTTTAGGAATCTGGGTTTGGTGTATTATGTTTGATATTGGGCGGGGTTATTTTACACGGGGTGTGCCGTATTGGTAAACGCAGCTGTAACCAGTAACCACAAGTCGATTGAGTTGGAATATTTCAACTTTACAATAAACGGCTGTGTGGTATCAATTTTATTGGTAACATAATAAATTGACCAATCAAGGAACATTGTATCACACTCGAACACGCCGGCACAAGTGGAAAAGCGCTTTAAAAGTAAATCCGGTGAAATTCTTAACCAGCGCTGTCCGACCGTGGTAAGTATAGATACGGCAGAAGCAATCGCTGAGCATAATTATTATTGTTGATCTATACGCTGACAGCAGCAGCGCTAATCTCTATATCGGCCAGCTTAATTAAAAAATGAAACAGTCTAAGCAGCTGGTATTACCACGTGTCTGGATGATTATGAGTTGGTTAGCAATTATCGAATTATTGGTTTCCGGGTTTCCTACATTCTACAGGTAGGTAACATAATATATTAGTTGGTTATCTACAGGTAACATGCGAAAAAGGTACGACGAGCTTTCACAATGAAAATACAACTATGTTAAATTAACAAATTTTTATGATTTATTCGACCAACAAAAATTTCCTTTCCATTTTACACAGATTTATTACTATCTAAGATACCTTTTTTTACCTATTAAGTGTCGCTAGTCAGTCTCTACACATTATATACAATATACGTTATATACATATTTGTCAATGTAAATAAATAATAATAGTATCAATAATATGGTAACATGATAAAATTCGATTGCTTACAATAAATAATATTTAAAAAAATGTATATGTATATGTTAAATTTACAACATAATATATTTTTGACGAATCGTGAGTTCAAAATTTGGCAGTTATTCAATTTTTGATATTTTCACCAATACACTTTTCCTTTTCAGAAATCTATTAGATATATTATATTTATAAACTTTCACAGACATCACAAAATCTATTAAAATATCATATTTAATATTATCGATGTATGCATAACGGAACCAATTCATAATTCGTACACTTTATTTGACCTGGGAACCAAATCCGTATTACTCGTTTGTCTAAATCAACATACTATTTGCCGATCAAGCCGTTTTTGCGTCCTCGAGTGTGGTTGTATATTATAGTGTTATGTTCTACGCTACAATATTTTCGATCTATAACCATCCGTTTTCAAGTCACCGTCCGAGATCGCGTTTTGTATAATGTTTTGACGTTGTGCACTGGTCGCCTCTGACCCGATGACACTTTGCACTTGCCATTTCCGGACACGGTATCAAGGTAGGATGTACATACTTATCTGCACTAGCTACGTACCGACTATAGACACGATTAACTTCAAATAGCTATAAATTCGAGAGAAAAGTTCAATCTACAATTTGCAATTGCTCCGTCATTGTTAACTCTGTGAAATACGTAAGTTCCAACCTTTTTTTTTTAATTTCCAAAGAATTGTGGTATAGTAGAATGGTTCCAGTAGGTAAAATATTTTGTATTATTATCGAAAAACAAAACGGAGTATATCAAACAAATAAAACAAAATAAAATAATTTTAAACCATTGCATTGAGGTAGCTAGTACACGGGAATTTCCAAGAATGGAATCCAACCTTTTTCATTTTCCTTTTTCAAG
This sequence comes from Nasonovia ribisnigri, assembly GCA_027563435.1. Taxonomy (NCBI): domain Eukaryota; kingdom Metazoa; phylum Arthropoda; class Insecta; order Hemiptera; family Aphididae; genus Nasonovia; species Nasonovia ribisnigri. The sequence goes on from JANEHU010001127.1 coordinate 290,628, forward strand.
CAAAACAATGATACATACCTATATAATTTTAGGAGAAAAATAGATCCGTCCAAAATAATTATAACTGTAGTAGGTATAGATTATAGTGGCCAAACGGATAACGGTCGATCTTGGACGAATTTTAAGTCGATCCCCCTTGTTAGAATTTATTAATTATTGTTATATACATTTTTCAATTAGTAGATATATTTAGACGGTTATTAAATACATATTTTGGATTAACCTGTTCGTGTGAAATGGCATTTTTTCATATGAAAGTTATAAAAGCTGGTAGGTACTGACTACTGAGCTATACTTTTTTATGTTCATTAAGAACAGCGTCTTGGTTTAGCAGTAAGCAACTATTACCAAGATTATAAATAACTGGCCATGATATGCAACGACACGCTTCTACATCAACAGTATAATGTTTACACATTTTAAAATTATTTAGAAGTGTGATGCGAAACACTCAATTTAGATAACTTTACACTTTAATTTTATTATTTGTATAGTAGTGTTTTTACTATTAATATAAAATAATTTCTTAACGCTAATACATCCTAATCAAAAAAAGTACGGTCACCCCTAAAGACCTGAACTGTATGATACATTATTAAAATGTAGGTAAATATAATTCCAATAGTATCCATATTATTATCATAGTATATTGTGGATGACCGTACTTTAACTCAATAACACTATAGCTGCATATTTACCGAATATAATAATATACATTATACATTTGTCAAATTCTTGCAATGCAAATATGCAGTGTTCATTTATTTTATTTGATAACTGCTTAACAATGAAATAGTAACAAACATAGTTGAATATTTAAACCGATGAAATATTAAAAACTACTTTGGTGAATTTATCACACGAGTTGTTTTTAAATTATTTTTTAGTTTGTCGATAATAGATTCTGAACAGAAAGGTAAATGTTCTAATTCTACAATGATGTACTTATATGTATTATTTTTTTTGTGGTCGTATGGACAAAAAGTAGCTGAAAAAATGCTTTAATTTTCAATTTTAAGGGTGGTGTCTTCATCGCTTTTTGTGCCATTAATAGGCACGAGAAGGCAATTAAAATAAGAATTTTAAGCTTAAATTGTATATTTAAACGAAGTATAACGGTTTTAGTTATTTTGTTATAGTTCGAAAATATTTTTCATAGGAATTGAAAACTTTAACATATTATATAATTTTATTTTATTTACACAATATCATTTTCAAAACATTTAGATTAATTATTCATTTTATTCTATTGACTATTATTACGGTCTATACCGTATTACTATAAACGGTAAAATATTAAATCACTATAATAATTTATAGGCCGACAGACCGTATCTAAAACTATTCAGAATCGTTTATCGCACGCAATGATTTATCATTGAAATATTTAATTCAAATTTAACACAATGACCTACTGAAGAGGTAAACTCGACTCCTACCGTACAGCAAAGTGGTTTAATTTTTTATTTTATTTTCGTTCTTTATACGATATTGTAGATAGGTTAGGTAAATATTAGCGTTACAATTTAACGATAATATTATTACGAATATCGCGTTTCGGGTTTTACGCATACAATAGCGCTCTCTAGCCGTGTAAGTACGTAAAAAAACGATTAGAATTCTCTGACTGTTGTACGCCAGCGCCGTTTTTATTGTGCAGATGGCATCAGTACGATATTAGTTCCGTTCCTCTGCAACGGATTATTCTCAGATATTTAGCAGTTTTTACAAGCCCGTCGACGTTGCCGGCTGGCTTTTTTCGCTTGTGATTATGTTTACCACAATATTAGTGTTTGGCTGAATGCGGATTGCAACCCGATGGTATCGAGTACGTATCTGAGGTGCCATGTTTGAACCGCCCACGACGCTGGTGGGTTAATAAAAATAATTTTTCAAATAACACGAATTCATTATTTACTGCACACGCGGTGTAAGCAGTAAGCACCTATGTTTTAAACAACGAAATTCCTAAATTTCAGATTACATAGTAATAGGCATAACAATATTTCAGCGAATAAACTTAAAGCAGAACCACGTGTGATATAATAATTTAATGAAAACTACTACCTTTGTTGTGTGTGGTATCAAGGCGTTACAGGTGGGTACTTCACCTTTGCGAAGTTCCCCCTACCTACCTAGTACCATAGTAATATAACCTAGTACCTACGGGATTTACATATTTATTATTCTATTAATTAGGTGCAATAGGTATAGTCATTATAGGCATGAGCATTTTGATGTTAGGTACCTACGTTTTAAAAATATTACATTTACAATATATTATAATCTAGATATTGGGCAATGAACATTGTTTTTATAAAGATAACAATTATTTAGGGCACTTAATAGGTTTTGAATAGGTACTTAGGATAGATAAATGTGGTGAATGGGTTTTTAGGTTTTAGTTAAAATCAGATATTTGAACCGCCTTTTTAACTGAACTCTGTGCATCATTAATTATTAGCTAAATAGCAACAGCCGTAATAATATTAATATTACTTTAAACGGATATATAAAATCGTATACTATGATTTATCATACATTAATACCTATGTAAAAAATTCAAAACGTCATCTGATATTATTTCGTCGTTTGTCGAATTCGGGTCAACATCGTTAACGGTCAAATCACATACATGTTTAGGTATGTTTAAGTACACTGTACACATCACAAAATAAATTTGTTTGTCTGTTGTCAAGTTTATTATCATACCAAATTAATATATTATATTCGTCATCTACTATTTACTAAGTACTAAATCTAATATCAAATACCAATGCCTATATAATTTATATATAATATATTACGTATACAACCTATAGGTACCTAGATTTTTCTGCGTACCTAGATACTATCTTTCTCAATGTCGATCGTCCCTGAAACATGAAATATCTTAATTTAAATAATCCTACTTACACATAGGTACACCATAATACCATATATTATAAAGTTTTATTATTTTTATTTTTAAAAAACTGTATTTTTTAACAAATAATTGTAAGTATAGGTGCTGATTTAAATAAGTTCTATTGTTTTTATGTTTAACAAAATTATGCAACAGTTGTATCTATTTTATGTAAGGTGAGCTTATACAGAATAAATAATACAAAAAATATCTAGACAATACAATATTGTGTAGTGGTAAATGATATTCAACAACTCATAAAATCATATTATTATATATCCAACCACCGAAAGTTATACAACCTGTAGAGGATGATAACTGATAAGACAAGTGACAACCAGACAACTGACAATTTAGGATTACACTTTTATATACGTAATAAAAATTACCAAACATGCACAAGTAAAACTTGGTATACTAAGCTGATTGTACATAATTTGTACTTCTTTTGCCCGTGAATTGTTTGTATCTAACAATTAAAACAATTAGATGTCTGTTACAACCAACTCTCGAAATGAGAACTAGCTTTCCTAGCCTTACTGAATGAAAAACCTACACCTATGTAAGCAGTAGTTCTAAAACAAAAAAGGTAGGTACATTACACCTGTGAGCTGTGGTTTTTTAAAAGACATGTTCGGCCATTCAATAGTATCATCAATAATTTTGTGGTTTCAATTCCCTAACGAGTAACGACTATCGTGGTAGACGGAAGTGTATTATATTACTTACTATATTATTTCACTGTACCTACCAATACAAATATACCTATTCCAAAACATATTCAACGACGTCTTATAAGAAAATGAAATGCGATATTTCTGGATCACAATTTTGTGTATTTAAGTGTTGTATGCTTCAAAATATAGAATTAACATAATTTATACTGATATTATAAAGAAGAAGGATAATTATTGTGTGCATTGAATAACCTCCGAAACTACGACTGGACCGATTTGAAAAATTCTTTCCCCATTAGAATGCTACATTATCCCTGAGTAATATAGGGTAGGTAATTAAAAAAAGGGCAAATTAGAGGTCCAAAAAGGGGGGGGGGTGCTCAAACATTTATTTCGAGATTCACGATGGACATTTTTGTTTATAAATAGTTGCTATTAGTTATAGAAGAAATAATAATTAGTAGAAATTAGTATTTTTTTTGTATATTGGTTGCCATTAATTAACTGGGCAGATCAAGCATGCATACAATCGAATTTTAGCACAATGCCTACTTGGTATGCTGTAGTCGGATTGCCTACCGGGGTGGCTGAGTAGCACTTACTGCAGCGAGTTACATCCAAAAAGAGTTGAAAAATAACAATTTTTAAGAGTTGACATTTTTTACGAGCGATGAAGTGTGCAGGATCAACTACATTATAATAAATTAGAAGAAATATGGCATATACATTTTGTACAAATACCTATATTTATTAAGAATACAAATATTTGGTCTGCAGAATGTCGGACATGACAGCTAGTAATAACTAATATTATATATTTATATTCCTTTGTGGAAATCTATTTTACCATTAATTTAATATTTTAGTTTCATAAAGGATCAATGATGAATGCTTATATTATATTTTTAGATATCAAATATAATTTTTTTTAAATACATACAATTAAGTAATTGTTGAGGTTTCTTGGTTAAAATAAAAAGATTATTTTTATGTTTAATATATATTCTACGTTACGGTTGAAAATTTTGATTTAGCATCATTTTGTAATTCCATTGTCATTTATATCTATAATTAAATCTGTTCTTCAAATTATAGTTGAAATGTAGGTATGTGGCCTATTATTTATTAATTATTAATTATTATAGATAGGTATTAGGTAGGTATGAAATTTATTCACGTTTGACATCAATATATAAATTATGCATTATATAATGTATGTGTCTATCCATTAAATAAAATAAAATGATATCCCGGTGTAATATTTGAATATTATTGTATAATATATATATCTATAAGTAATATCAGTAGGTACCTATTCAAAGAAATGTATACAATATAATATGACGTATCAATGTATGGTACAAAACTTAGTACCTACAAAAATATTAAATTAAATAATATAATAACTAATAACTAATAAGTAATAAAATAACAAATTTTTTATTTATAACTTTTATCAATAGATAACATTTGTAGCATTTCAAGATATGCATAAGAGGAATATTTTCTGTTTTAAATTTATTTATAAAAAAATTGTTATTTATTAAAAATATAATACAATACAAAATTGATTCTTCGATTTTCGATAAGCAGTGAATGCATTACCAAAATAATTCCCGATGTAGGTATAGAGAACATGAAAATTATAATAATATATTTATTTATAAAATGTATCAATTTTTAATAGTCCACTAGATACTGAAAATATATATCACCTTCTATAATAATATATATAAGTTATAGCTTATAGCCTAATAAATTCTGAAAGTATAAACATATTTAATCAAAATTTATTTAACGTTTTTCATGCTCCTATTATTTCGTTTAAAATTAATGGGTCATTTTCATTTATGTTTTTATATAAAATTGGGCTAAGTAAAAAATAATTATCAAATTTAAGTTTAAATCGCAATTTTCTTATTTAATGGATTTACCACAGAAGTATAAGTAGGTAATTACTTATTTTATTTGTGAAAGTATATTAAATATCTACTGACATTTTTAAACTTTATGATTCAAGAATTCGTTTGCCGTCATAAAAATTGTTCAAACTATATAAATAATATAGGTACCTTTTTAATAAACTGTTTTATTTTATGGATATCATAAAATATAGGCATATATAAAAATCTAATTCTAATTATTCATATTGTGATATTAACAAAGTGAACTACCTATGATGATCGTGAAAAATATTTTAAATATTTATGTTTAGGAATTATGTTTTATGGTAACTATACTTAAACTTATCTAATGGAATTATTAGGAAATGTATTAGATTCAATATAGTATCACATAATATAAATTATATACAATACATTATTCGTTCTTCTAAGAGTTATAAGTTATAACTTGGAAATTCAATACAAAAACATTTATTTAAATAAAATATAGAATACAGATGTATAACAATATTTATTTATACATTTGAATACGAATTTTGTTGGCATTTAATGTTTAATAAATATGTCACAAATTATATTTTATTCACGGATGACGATAATTCATTGAAGACTATAATATCGTAATGCCGTTTTACACGAATTCGCGGCTATTGAAGGGTAAAACATTCTAAATGTAATTTTTAATTTTTTCTGAAATTATTAGATACATTACCAGTTTTGACTTCAATATCATGAAAACATTAAAAAAAAACTATTTATGAAACTTATTATAGGTAGGTACTATAATATAATAGTACGTCTTCGGGTCTTAGGGCCGTATTCATAGTCGATTCTTAAGAATCAGTATTGCTTAAGCTATAATATACGTATCACGTATGACTTAAATAAGATTCATAAACGAGGCTTTGGCTTAAGAAAATAAAATTATTACTTAAAGGTTGGTGGAGATCTATCTTAAGCATTCCTTTAAAAAATATCACAATTTTATAATTTTTTAAATCATAAAAATTAGCTTAAGCAATACTTATTCTTAAGAATTGACTATGAATAGGTACGGCTCTTAGTGTCTTATACTCTTATTACTCTTCAATCTAGATGATGTGATCGATGGTTTCACAAAATAAAAAAGTCTGCTAGATCTTATACCAAAGAGAAATATTTAATTTAAAATTTTATAAATTTATCACTCGTGTATTGAATAAAAATCTTAAATTGGATGTATTATTATAATATTGCACGTCAGGTAAGTTATTTTTTAAGTTAATTATATTATATTATGAAAATATATGATTTTGTTTTAAACCCTTCTTTAAAATTTGTTCCATCTACGGCCTTGATTTCAACCATCTTATACTACCTACGTCCTACATTCAACCTATATTTAGTACCTAATACCATGAACATCAATATTTTATGAAATATATATAATAATATTAAGAACAAATTTATTTATTTTATTAATTTATCGAGAAAACGTAAAAATATAAGCAATATAGTAATAATAATAACATGTTATAGGTATAACTGTTTAAGTGATCCAATGATCCAAAACTTAAAACTTCTGTTTGAACTTCTTCGGACTCCAATATCATTGATTTGGTTTTGTTTTATTTCTCACCGTAAGGTTAAGTCGGATGGCAAAAATATATTGACACTGTATATGCAATCACGTAGAAAAAAAAACACACACACACATCGTAAAATCTATACATTCATCGCTCCACTCAGATTCTAATAGGTTACCGAAATATAACACCTAATAGGAATCGTAATTAATAATGTCATCTGTCTATTTTTTACTAAGTTGGTCGGTACCTACCTACTTTCATGTCATAACACCACGTGTACGCAGTTATCGAAAATAACCAATGGAATTTCTTAATTATGATGTTTGTAGGTTTTGGTATTTTGTCTCATTTTATTTTCTACACGATCTCATTAATTAAATATTATTTATATTAACCATATTTTTGAGAGCGTTTAATTTGATAAATTCAACAGCTCTGTCATTCCCAGACTATTTGTATGTAGGAAATGATTACATTGTCTCAATCTCATGGAAGATTATGGTTAGTATAAGTTTGCAAAGAATAGTTCATTGAAATTTTTTGACTCCCTGTGTAAGTGAAATTTAAATACATTTTAAAATCATGTTAATTAGTGTCATTTAAAATTGAATAGCCAGTTGTATAGGTAATTAATATATTAACACACTTAATGACCTAGGTATCAGAGTAATATAATATTCTTACATTCATTAATTGGCTAAGTAGAAACAACTATAGGAATTCGTATTATTTAAATAAATAAAATAAAGTTATATGTTTTCAAGATAATATGTAGAATACTAATTTTCAACTAATTTTCAAATTCAGTGAACACGGTAAAATAAAGTAGAACGGCTCAATTTCATTACTTATTTAGGTACTCTATACTACGTTTCTAATATGCTTCAGAAAATACGATTTAATTTTGATGAATTTCAAAATGAGTAGGAATGAGGACAAATTTATTTTTAATGTTTTTCTTTATTATTTTCTTTATTTGATGATATTTTAAAATTATGGATGTGGCTCAAAAATACAAATGTTATATTTATAATTTATATACATGCAGCATGTATAGTAAATAGTTACTTGTTAAGCTTAAGTAAAATAACTTTAATATGTAATTTGGATACACTTGTAATACAATTTAATTTAATTGTTTTTGGATTTTGTATAACCCAAAGTGTTATTGTTGAAATATATTGTTAGGAAAATAAAATTATTCCCGAGTTTTACTGATACATTTTTAAAGATACATAATTATTTATTTTTACCTAATTCCTGGTTCTGATATTATTTATAAAAAAGTTATTTTTTCAAATCATTTAATAGCTATAGAAATTTCAAATCCTCGTACATTAGGTACAGAAAAAATTACCAACATTAACCAATTATTAAATTACCTATTAGATATATTAAGATAATATTTATAATTGTCTAAGTTATAACAAACTATACAGTCTATAAAAGATTTAAGCTCCGATTGCCTTATTAACAAAGCATTTATTATTTTAATTTTTTAATTTTTATGTGATTTCAAATTTACAACGATTTAATCATATTAGAGATGCTGAGTGTTATGTTTATTATTTTCAGTCGTAGTTATGACTTCTAAATGTTTTCAAAAGCACTGTTATATATACAATTAATTAACAATTGAAAACTTTTTGGTTGACTTTCATTATATTGTTAAATTATAACTGTTATTCTAAGTTTTATTTTGTTCAGATAATTTTTTTTAATTTTATTCGAAAAAATGTTTGCTGATTGTATTACTGTTTATTTGAAAACACTGTTTGAAAATAGTGAAAATATTTACAAGTTTCTTGAAAAGTAAATTGTTCTTTAATAAGTTATTTTTTAATTAATACCTAACTTCAAAAACCCATACAAAAACTAGGCAAATATATGGTCATGTATATAAAAAAAAATATTTTTGGTTATAAAAAAACTTACTTATATATTTTTGTCCTTAATCTCAGCAAAATAAAGTAAGTTAGTTGATTATTTAAGCTCAAATCATATACATACAATATTTAGAATGAAAAACAAACTAGACCATAATCCTATATTTATATTTCGATTATAACGCATACCCAATTAAAAATCAAGAGAATAATTTATAATATATATAGTAATATCAATATATATTAGTATTTGGTATACCTGCCATGTATAAATATAATTATATAATTAAAACAACGGAAATCTGGAATAGGAAGTTTTTTTCGTCTAGCATTACAGATGGTATTAAATAATTCATGTAAAATAATTTGTACAGCGTATGTTATTGTTTACAATCTATGTAAGTAAAATATGATAAAAACACAATATCTTAAATGTTTGCAATAGCCAATGATAAACTTAAATGTAATTTTAAAATATATGAATTGCTGAACTGTTGATAGGTGACAATAGAATTACACTTTTATCGTTAACATTGAAAGTCGAATGCGTGATGTTTTTATTCCAATATTAATATTAATCAATATAGGCTCTAATCTACAGCTAATACTTCATTTGACACCAAGAAATCTCGGAAAATCTTTCAAATTATTATTTTTAATTCTAGTGTGTTTAAAACTAGTCTGCGGAAAAAAAAGAAAGATCGTTGACTGATACTAATAATTTCATTACTTAACGACCTCAACCTTAACCGACCGACAGAGTGAGAGGGAACTTCCTCCGGAGAAATGGACGATGCCGCCACTGCTATCAACAACCATACGCTATACCGTCTTATTGTTTTGCCTGACACACTTGTCCGTTAACTTCGAATGCGCTCAGATGGGTTTTTTTTTTAATCGTATTATCGCCGGTATCCATTGTGGTGTGTAGGGTGTTTTTTCATTCGCATTTTTTTTTTGTTTTTTTTTCTCGAACGTCTGTTTTAAATTTAATAATTTTGCTTGATTTTTTTGATTTTTTCGTGTTGGTGAAGTGTTGTTGTACGCGTGATATTTATTTCAACGGAACTAAAATCCTGATACAAATTCACTTTTCAAATGTAAGTTTCTATCCATTGTTAAAACTATACTAAATACAAATCACAAATGTATCTTTTTATAAAATAGAATATCATAAAAACTCTTTAAACTGTATAGATAAACCTATTATGCATAATTTTATATTATTATTATTATTTTTGGTAGTATTTTTAATATTTTAATAATTTGGTGGCTTAAAACTAGTTTTGGGTTATGTATTTAGACAATTTAAATACTTTTTTGAAACATTGTGTTGTGACACATAAAGTGATATCAATCCACATTAAAATTCATTTTTATTAAATAAAACTTCAGCTTATATGCGTTAAATTAACTTAAAACATTCAAAATTCTTAAATTATCCGTCATTTAAAATAAAATGATATCATCTATTTGTATTTAATAATTTTTATATTTTACAAGACATTAAATTTATTAATCTCCGATCATATTTTTTTGAGTTGGCTAACATTTAAAGAAAAAAAATGAATTATCTCAGTAAGAAAAATGTTGGTAGACATTAATACTTATATTTTTACTAAAGTATATTATTATTATTTAAATTTATTAATCCATCTTTAACAATAATTTCTGCACTGCTGCAGGTATTTAGTGGTATTTTTAAAAATCAAATAGCTTTATTTTAAAATATTTATGTAGATATATAATAGGTAGGTACCTAAAATGAAATATAAAAAAAAATTTAAACAACTTCAAGATACAAATTTTAAAATTTTAAAAATTAACTGTTTTAAGTTACAATAATATTATATTTATTACAATAGAATTTAATCAAGGTAAATTTAAATCAACGAAATATACGTAGCACATGATAACAGACGTTAAGATTTCATTGATAACAGAAATCATTACGATTATCAATTCTTATAATACTATGTTATACTAAACTTAGTAACTTCAGTTACATTTTTAAAACATATAATACACTGATTGAATTTACGGTTTTATTTTTCTATTTTTCGTTAAGAATCTTATAATTTTACAACTGTTTTATTTATCTTTTTAACAATTTTTGGGGTAGAACGAGTGCTTGAAAATTGTAATGCCACATCGTTGATCGGAAATCATTCTTCGTCAATACTTTCTCTAAATATAAAAAAAAATCCTATACTGCTAGATATTTTTAAAGCTCCACCAGTACTCGCACTATCGTTTATTGAATGTTTAGCGATGTTTATTATTACTTTCAAATATAATACCATATCGCACATTTTTGGTGTGTGGATGGGTGGTGATTTTTACTTCTTAATATGGCAAAAACTTCACATATCTACGATAATATTGTGATAACTGATTATTATTTGAAATTCTGATAAACGATAAAAATTTATAATTTTATTTTGACCCTCGTACATTTTATTGGTACGATGCGGTCTACATTTTTTTTATTATTTTATATATTGGTCCAAGTTGAATAATTAAAATTTCCCGTTTTACATTTTTTTTATCATCCATTCAAGCAGTACTACTTTTTAGGATTGAGTAAATATTTTCCTCTGAATAAGAACTGGCAGGATTGCAAAAGCTCTACCTATATCATATTGTGACATTAAGACTGTACTTAATAAAAGCAATTATTGCAACAATCCAAATTCTTTAAAATCTATAGTTATTAGTATTTTATTTCAAAGGCAATGTGCATAAACGTATTCCATGATTACGTACCTATAAGTGTATAACTTAAGTGTTATAAAATAATTAGGATTAAGCTACTATAAATAGTAGGATTAAATTTATTTCAATTTTTTAAAGTAAAATATATACTCCAGGTAACTACGTACCTGAAAATTAAAAAAATAATAAAAAAATTTTCTTATTTCCAAAATAATTATTGTGCTTTTATGTTATTTTATTTTTGTTTGACGCAAAGAAAAATAAATGTAAAATCATGTACCTATTAATACAGGTATTTTAATGCTTTTCTAAACAACTTGCAAAAAAAATAATCTCAACTAATTGTTGGCAATACCCCCCTCAATATTTGTAATCTACTTTTCTACGTAATCTTTTTAATCGAAAACCCTAAAGAAGTATCGTTAGTGGGTGGCCTCCCCAAAACAAGTTTTTTCAATGTTGAACCGTTTTCTGTAAACATAACTTATATCCTACACTTATTAATAACTGCATACGAAAATAAATTATTTGTATATTTTATATATATTATATACATTTTTTATAATAATTATTTCCTATATAACATTGAATAATATATCATTACGCATACATTCATTACGTTAATATGAAATTAAATATCCCAGTAGGCAGTAAGCATATTATTTAATACAACAGTGAATCATATAATTGCTTTTCATTTTATTAGTGTTTAATTTTGCAAGTACAAAAATGTATGTTTAAGTAATTTTACTAAGGAATACTTTAATATATGTTTATATTTACATAGAAAAGTATTGAAATGAATTTAAATAAAACAATTTCTAAATTCATTGTATAATTTTGAATCAATATTCATGAAATATGAATATATTTTTCATTGGATTTAGTTGAATTTATTCATTCAGGTATGAACAGTTTATCTGTAGCAAATCAACCTTTATCCATTCGTCAATATTCGCACCACTGCTGAAATCGTATCTAATTTCAGTAAACACATGTTTAACACGTATATACGTGTATGAAATTAAGCGTTAGTTCACATATACAAGTATTAAAGATTAAACTTTTATTATGACGTCCAAGTGACAGCATAATAATATTAACAACTGTTTCTCTTTTTATATGTTAGTGTGGTAGGTACACAATTTATACTATCATAATTTTTAAAAAACCGGTAACTCGTTTTGATGTATAGTAACTGTGAGTGTACGTCGTCATTGAGTATTTCACTGTAATTGATGTGTAAAATTTGAACTCAATAATCACATTGTATACGGAAAACGATTATGAGAGGACTCTGTTAGCCTATATTTCTAAAGGTAATTTTATATTTTATTTATTTTAAATTAGTTAGTATTACTTATGAGTATATGACAGAAATAAAATGTATTAAGCACCTACCTTGTAACTATTATGTATTCAAACCTAACATATTAAAATTAAAAATGTTATAATTTTTATTACAAAATAATTTGCAAATTTTCATGATTATTTGACGAATTTTGTTATTTTTTGACAAGCCAATATTCGATTTTGTCAAAATTCTAAATTCTTATGCTTATAAAAAAAATAATTTGGATTTATGCTCAAAATTTTTTTTAAATTCTTGTTAAAACTTATAATAACTAAAATAAATTACATAATACTATTAGGAATCTTGCATTTTATTATCAAGCTTTTTGACAGAACAAACAAATTTTTATCAATATTTATAGAATATAATGATATTATAGGTATTATACGTTTTTAAAATACAAGAAAATAATGAAATCGATTTTGTCTTAAATTTTGTGTTGTTTTGTCTTTATGTTTTTCCTTATTTTTTTTTTCGTTATCCCAACTATCGAGAAAAATACAAGGAATTTCCTACCTTATAATAAACTCAAAGTTAAAGACTGAAGCATTTTTACTGCTCCAAAATAAACCACAAGACTAAATACCAATACATTCATTGTTCCACTCAGATTTTAACAATATTAATGGATTTAAATTTGAATAGTAGCATTATAGAAATTATGTAGAAAAATATTTAAAAAAACCTTATAATGCTTATAAAAATATTTACATACAAGTGTACAATATGTAAGATTTACGTGTGTAATATTTTATTTCAACTACCTTCTATAGTAATACCTATACAGATTTTAGATTATTAAATATAAGAAGCAGTGGTTAAGTATCTAAACAACATAATTCATTGATAAAAATAAGTAGCTGCCATTTAAATTACTTTTTGTTTCTGTAGTAGACAAACTATTTATTACTATCATAAAAAATATAAAATTTAAAGCATTTAATAAAAGGGTGAATTATTATTACAATAATTACAAATGTCCTGTCTATTACATATTATATTAGACTTAGCCAGATTAAAAAAATGGTTATATTAATTATTCAATTTGTAAGTGTCAAAACATAATCATGACTAGGTATCACTTTCTTTTTATTATAATCGCATTTATACCCAGTTTTTTACACAAATATGCGTAATACCATTTATCCGTGTAAACACACTAAAATATTTAATTAAAATCTTCAAATTCCGGACGGTTGCAACAACAATTTTATAATCATTATAGTATTATAGCCTATTAGTAATCAGACGCTTTGAAGGTTATCATTACTATCAATTATCCCATTAGACGCATTAGACAGTGGGAAAGTCGGTGGGGTGAAGCTGATGACCCCGAGGCAAATGCACCAGGACCGCTTTCTTTCAGACCAACTGATGACACGAATTTCACTCGGGGGCTCTTGACAGCCAATGTTTCATATGAAGTCACATGATAAAATGTCAACAGCTTTCTATGAGGAATATATATGTTATTTATTTACTGGGAAGCAAAGAGGAGCTTTATTAAATTAATTACTTTTATTTGTTTTTCTTTTGTACAGCATTCACGATAATATTATACCATATCGAAAGAAATAATCTGCAAGTTATAGTTCATATCAAATATCATCTCGTATATTTATTGATGGTCCCCACAAAGTTGGCATAATAGTATAAAATACCAAATGGTTATTATTTTTTTGTTGCTATAAACACAATTTTATACTGATACCCCACTCTCCATATGAAGAATAATAATATGCTCGTAATGTTATATTTTAGTTTTGCGTACTGTAAGATTTATTCAAATTTATAAAAAAAAAGATAGGTAACTACATTACGAATATAATGGGTCATATTAAAATTATTTGTATATCATAATTATAGGGTACCTATATTATATTTATAAAGGTATTTATTACTTAAAGAATACAAAATAATATATAGTATTTTTGGAAAAAAATGAACTTAAAATATACTTATATGCCCTATATAGTATAAATTATTTAAAAATGGTTAACTCAAAGTAATAATTGTACACATAACCTCTAAACTATTATAGCGAGAAGGTTTGACTTGGATAATTTAAAATACATTATTTATAAGGCAATTGGAAATACATAAAATTCCAATTTTATTATTTACCAATAATTTAATGTGATGAAGTAAAGTGCGAGCGAGAGGAGTATTGGAAAGTCTACTTTAACCGGAAACGATGTGTGACATGAGCCGACGAAATCATAAAACAATCCCGGATTTGCAATAAATCAATGGCCAATGCAATTCTGTCGAACGAAACAAATTGAATTGATCATTGTTCAAATCGTATTTCATTAACCCCAAAGACCCGTTTTTTATTGTGTTTTCCTAAACCAATCGATTAATGTTTACAGTCAATTGTTCCAACATCGCCGATAGTAATAAATAATAAACATAATCTGGCGCGAAATTCGCATAATCAAATCAAACCATATTATACACACAGGTTTTTTAGTTCTTCGCAATAACTTCATATTAAGATGGTTTAATTTTGATTCGATGAACTGAAATATCTTATAATATAGATGTACAAAAATGGTTTTATCAGTGTAAAAATTGCAAAGCCCTTTACATTTTAATCGATGCTCCATATTCATCAAGGTACGATTAAAAACAACAATGGTATACGATAATTGTTTTAAATAAACTAACTACTTCCATAAAGAATATTTTTTTGTACATATTATATAAACTAACATGAAAATAAACGTTATTACTTACCTATTAATCGATTGGGATTTAAATTATTACCTACTGTACCAGTTTTAATGTGTATTTTCCTATTAATAAGATTTAGTAAAAATAATATGGGAATAAAAATTGCATATTTAATGAAAATACTGTCAAAGTTAATCAATTTATTTGTGCAAAATGTAGTATAATATATAGGTAAGTACTCATCAGTTTCTTGTCATGATTTCACTGCAAACACTCGGAGTCGAGTATAATGATCTATAACGCACACAGAAGACTGGTTTTCGTTTATAATCAGATAATAAAACATCGTAACCCATACTTTGTATTTATACCGAATAATTCAGATGGTTTCTAAAATACATTCACCTATGTAACCTTAAGTTACATACTATTTAATTAAAGAATATTTACACCTAATATATATTATGAATTATAGCTATAAATTATAATAAAAGTGTAATAGTTTGAAAATTTATAAAAACATAGATTAAGCGTTGAAGAAAACCGAAAATATCATCGAGATTATAATATTATGATCTTTATTGGGTGTATCTTTATTAGATAAAATACAGCATACGCAATCAATAAAAAAAACATCGTGTTATTTAATTGCAATACTATGATTTGAATTCAATTAACGAACGCCGATTTTGAATATGGTATATAACTGTAGATCAATAAAACAAAAAAAAAAAAAATTATGGATGTCTAATTAAAAAACTCGAAACAACCAGCCGACCTTCCAGTATAATAATAATATAATAAAATTATGCAGCATAATATCCACACCACATTGGACAAGTTGTAAGCTATTATTATGTTGGTTCGATATTTACCCAAGATGTGGGTCGAAGAAATCGAATCGCCAGCAAACCGGAATATGGGAAAAGACGCTGGAAGGTAAAAAAAAAATTAAAACACATCTGCTGGAAGAAATGGAAACTGGTAATTGGAATGCTAACCAGAAGGTTCCAGGCAGTTTATGGCCATTGCAGGGTATATAGTATAATATTATATTTATCATAAACATCGAGTAGTATCGACCTACTTCGTCGCGTTATCAGAATTTCATAGGGGTTTTTCATGAAAAACAACAGACTAAACGTGTATGGAGTATAGACTATAAAATCAAGTGTAATATATCATATACAACGTCAATATATCTGTCGATTCTATATAGTAGTGATGTATACTAGGTACCTACTATCGTATACGATAACATTTCCTAGGTGCAGCGTTCCACGGTCATGTTTTTAATCATATTTTTACTTCACGTCTCACTCTATCTCTTTCTTGAGAGTAAAAACGTGCGCGGAGTACGTTTTTTAAATTTCTTTAATTTCGACGTTGGAAAATTTTATGAGCCACATGTAGTCCATGCTAATTATTGCCGTTTAGGTCCCGTGGTCATGTGAATATTGTGCGTGTTACGCGATATGCACAGCTGTTATATCGGTTCCACGCGCTGGGCAATCGCCGAGCAACGCGCCCCGGACTCAACAAGTCGGTTTCGCCTACATTTTACGAACGCTAAAACAATTTAACGTACATAAGACAAACGAAAAAGTAAAAAATCTAATTGTAAAAAATGAGGAACGAAACGTCGCCTTTGTCGGCGGCAGAGAAAAGAGATCCAATAACTATCTCGCCGGACGATTATACGCAGTCGGTTTCGCGTATATAAGGTCAACAGCTCGTGCACACAGACGGCGGCGTTCGCGGTTTTTTTTTTTTAATCTTTTACTCGATTTGTTGCCCCGGAGCCGAGTTCACCTCGCCGCGTTTCACTTTTTCGGTTGCGTCCGTGACTCAGAGCACCGAACAACAATGCTGACGCAGTCGAAAACTGGTAAATACACGTGCGCTGTAATATTGGTTTTCGTTTTCGGTCTGTGGACCATAATCTCGATGCCCATCGTGTCTTCGACCGCTAAAACATCATACAATATTATAATATAGCGCCAGGTATACTTTTACGACCGCAAGTCAAATATTATTGATACATCTCACACTGCAATAGCACTGCTCTTTTACTACAACCACAGACTGTATGAAATTTTCATATAGTCTGTGATACAAATTGCTACGTGTACATACATAATATAGTTTTCGTGGGTTAGGTCACCACCGTGCAAATGATACCGACCAAAAGTAAACAAAACCAGTTAACCACACAGACGACGTCGCTGCTGTATTTTATTTTAGCAATCGAAAAGCGTCAAACGCGAACGGTACTCGATTTCTTATTCGATATATTATAACTGGTACCTATTCAGACTGTATTATTTTGTGAATTTGTTCGTGCTTTATACAATGATGTTCGAATAAATTTCTTAGAGCTGATCAATGAAAATGCTTTGTTATGTACCAATGTATGTTTATCGGACACTATAAAAAATGACACATTATTTTTTACAACGTATTCAGATGAATTTATAATTTTATTTATCTTAGAGAAGATATTAGTTCCCCCCTGAACATTTTCGCATAATATAATGGACCTTGCAATTAGTTATGATATTTGTCAATTTTCCGTCTGTGCATAGGCGTAGAAGGGGAGGTAGGGGCTATAGCCTCCGCAAATTTGGTTAGCTCCCCATCACTCCAAAGCAGTGTAGTTTCAGTGCAAAGGAGCCGTCAGGTTATTGTGGTGGGTCATGTCAGTTTTTATTTTTACTGCATTGCTGTGAACGCGGCCTTACACCTAATATTCTGAGTCGTAGACACAATTCACACAGATAGTCGACGATCGGTGCTATACGATTTGCGAAGTTATATTTATAGTTGATGTTTGAGCCTTGGCAGTATTGATGTGGTGTTACCGGCATACGTGAAAATAAGGGGGGGATTTAGGTTCCAAGCCCCCCCAAAAATGTCCATAGCCCGTCAAACGTTTCCTAAATATTGTTTTAATCATATTCATTATTATTAAAGTAAGGCTTTAGCCACTCCTCCCAAATTTCTAACGCTATTTGCGCCTATGGTTGCCGGCATAAATCATATTTTAAATACCGTTGCACTATGCGTCTATGCCACTATATTAACGCCTTGGTCATTATCATCGCGCACGTGAGTGTTCTCAGGGAAGCTAACCGCTGGTTTATAACGAAACAAAAAATAGTTCTCTGTGGAATTGTGATCTTGATATTTAACTATTCGCATAACTGACAGTTTCTACTAGGAAGGTTCTAAGAAGGACTCGTGACTTAAAATTTAGTTGTAAAATTTCTTTTAGAATGAATTACATATTTTTAATAGAACCCCTAAGTTTTTAATCCAAATAGATACTAGTTTTTCGATATTGTTTTCCCATCGCCAATCGCGTCAAACACCACCGATATTGTTTATGCGCATATTTCACTATTATCAATTATATATCATAAAATAAAAAATTAACTTACTGGCATCTATCATTCTTTATTTAGAACGTATAATAAACCTAACATTTCAATATTGCTCATGGTGGCAACAACTGAAAAACAGCAGAACTAACTGTCCACGGTCCGCACAGTTTTTATATAATAGGTTTAAGTACCTAATAGGTTAAAACCGCTGTACGTAATAGCACTTATTGTCTATAAGTTATAACCGCACAATCTCACATAAGCTCATTGATTCGTTTATTCGATGGTAGTAAGTACTTACTTTTTAGTGAATCATTATACGGTATAATGGGTTTTAGGATATTTGGTTTTCTGATGCTATTAGTGTCTATACTAATATAATAATATGCAATATCAAATATCAATTAATTCCTATTTTCTTATATAGCTATATCCTACTATACCTACATAGACAGTAGGTTGCAGAAATTGTTCATTCCGTTTAGTGTTAGTAATTTATAATATACATGCAATATTTGTCACGCAAAAAAAAACCAACAATATTTGATAACTTTTTCACTTTAAATATTTGTATAGGTTACAACTTGCAGGTACAAACGCGAGACGCCTACTACCTACAGTTGATGATGAATATATTTTTATTTTTTATTTATTATTATTATTATTAATGAGGATTATGAATATTAAATACTATTAGTTTTTACATTACAGTATTTATAAGAAATGGTTATACATAATATTCACCCACACCACACACGAACGAATATTGTGAAAAATATATTACTTATATTATATTATTATTCTGTGGACACGCCACGCCGTATGTGAATAGAAAATAGAGTCGCATTTTGAACTTTGATTTGCCACATGTGGATACATTATCATTTTTTATATTTTATTATCAATAAAAGGTTTCATGGCCACATCAGCTCAGAATCGTTTTGGTATACAATGGTATTATATCATTGAATTCAAATTTAATATCATACATTAAACAGTGGCCCACTTGTAACATACTGTACAGTAGAGCGACTTCCACCTATCCGCTTTTTTATTTTATTTAGTTTTGCAAGTAGTTTATTTTAGTACATCGAATGATCATCACATTTAACTGTGTTAAAATTCTATAAGGCTGTAAGTCTGATATTTTTCTGTCAGCTATGCATAAAATTACCAAACCACTAGAGTCTGAAAAATATATGGTATACATAAAAGTGCTATCCAAACAATGACGATGTTGTTTATGTTTTATAAACATATCAATTATTATCAATAATAATTTTTATGATTTAAATTTTATATTATAGTAATATAGTGTTTATCTATATCTTTGTCTAGAAAAATTTTTGTTACCGGGGTTTAAAACTGTGTATAGATACCAAATATAATAGTTTCTAAACCAAAATAGCGTTGGAAATACAATTTTATCTACATTTTTGAATCTATATAGGATGGGTTAATATGGTTAAATCAATTCTCATGCCATTGTATACGGTAAAATTACATTATTATTTGTTATAGTTCCGATAAGTGTACATATATATATATCTGTTATGTTTTAAATAAGAAAAAAAGAAATTCTGTTCTTAATATAATATTATACACGAAACGAAAATTATGTTATTTTGGTTCTCCAGCAAAATTGATTGAGGAAACCAATACAATGCCATTTTAAATCTAATCTACATTCTAGATATCTATAGGTTAGTATAGCGTTGTTATAACTTATAGTATATTATTATTATTATATTATGTAGTTATAGATAGCGATGTTTTTAGGTATACTATCTCTATAGTATAGTAGGTAGGTACCTAACATAATTTCTACGGTAGACGGCTATGTGATTAACAGAATTCGCGTGCATTAGTTCAGAAGGAAACGTGCGCTATAGTGAAGTATAATATTATAATCTCGTATGGTATTCTTATAATATTACTATATACGTTCACTTTTCTCGTTATTTACCTTCGGAATTTCATATAAGCTCACCAAACACATTATATTGGGACACGGGCGAAAGTGAATCCTACAAACATCAATAATGGCAATAATATAATAACACGTCGACTAAGATATATGATAATATGTATATATATGATGTATGATGTAGGTGCGAGTACAATATGATACAGAGTTCAAAAATACCAAATGCCGTCACACTTGGGCGTCAAGTGCAAATCATGCGTTCGTAAATAATATTATACGGTAATCTAGGTACACCGTGAAAAATTCTCATTCTGTTATCAGAGTATGACCACAAAAAGAAGCTAATGTGCTGTACATTATTTCGTGTTTGGTCAATAGATGAAAAGAAAACGTATCTACCCAGTGTCCATACATGGGTATATACACATATTTTGTACACACATGCGAGATTTACTACAGAGTATTCAAGACGTTTGATATTAAATATTCTTATTGATGGCATTATAGCAACGATGATAACTTCTTTATGCCACCGCAGTGCCACACTATTGTAACTATTATAAGTAACTATTACTTACTACCTAAGTGAATTATCGTGTATATAATGCATTTACTATTTTTAACGCACTGCCGCGTATCAAATATCGCATCACGAATCATGATTATAAGATTATTGGACCAACATGTAGACACGTCACGTGTAAATTGAATAATGTGTTCTTAATACAGCCGTTTTGTATAGGTACTATAGTGACACTTGTTTAGAAATCATATGCCTACTATCGAACGATATAAAATTATTGATTTAACGGCGCTGTGTCCAAATATTTTATTTGAAGCTATTTTATTTAAAAATGCGTGTGTAGGTGTATTGAATATATATTATTATAAACTTATAATACAGCTTTTTGAAACTTTTTCTACAACAGTCAAACAGAACTTTTAGAAATAGCAGAAACACTTGATAGATCTATTAGTTAATTATTGAATATTTTAAAAAGTGTATTTTTTGTATTATCAACCGCTCAAACCTTTGTACGCCTGGTTAAATCACTTTAGTGTTATTAAGCAATTTTATAAGATTGATATAAAATAATACAGTGTGATCACGATTTAAGGTACCACTAAATATCTCAGGTGCATGACCTTGTATTGAAATGGCGTTTTCGGGAAGTGATAGGGAGTACCTAAATACATATTTTTGGATAAATTTCAAATTTTTAACACTTTTGGTGTGCGCATGCGCAATACAACTTACATTTTTTTTAATGGAAACACCA
Source organism: Nasonovia ribisnigri (assembly GCA_027563435.1). Taxonomy (NCBI): domain Eukaryota; kingdom Metazoa; phylum Arthropoda; class Insecta; order Hemiptera; family Aphididae; genus Nasonovia; species Nasonovia ribisnigri. The sequence goes on from JANEHU010001127.1 coordinate 312,903, forward strand.
TTTTTTTTTTACATATTCGGATAGATTATTTTTTTTTGAGCATTTTTTGTATCGACAGTTTTTTTCTATTTTCAAAACTGACCAAGTTAGAGTAAGTCAAAATTTGGATTTATGCATAATTCGTATTTAATGAAAGTTTAATTTATAACCACTGGAAATAATAAAATAAGTGCCAAATAAATGTTTAATTTACTTTATCTGTTTACAAATAATAATTTAATAATATCGTATGTCGTCCAGATAGATAATCTTTAGTATGTGATAATTTTTGTTTCGTTGACTGCTTTCATACAATTACAATTTTAACTATTATTATAGTGGAATTCTATTTTATTTTTCAATAGTTTTAATAACGATAAGATAATCAGATAATGTAATTATTAAGAAATAATAAAATAAATTTGAAGTACCTAATTAAATATTATTTATAATGTACATTTTTTTTCCGTTAACTGTAATAATTAAAAACCTATAATAAAAAATTATTAATACCTATTAATATTATAATACAAAATATAATGAACTAAATAAATTTATCTTATAAATTGTTCAAAATTTCCACCATAATGTTCTAAACATGATTTAAGTCGTCTCAAAAATTCAGTCGTAGTTGCCGCTTTGATTTGCTCTTCTCTTAAAATTTCACACGCTGCCTGTATTTTATTTTTTAAGTCTTGAAGATTAACAGGTGGATCTGCGTAAACCACAGTCTTCAAATGTCCCCATAAAAAAAAATCCAATGGCGTTAAGTCTGGAGACCGTGCCGGCCAAGGAACGACGCCATAAGTACCAATCCAGCGGTTCGGAAACATTTCATTTAATTTTTGTCTAACAATAATTGCATTATGGGCTGGTGCTCCATCTTGTTGAAAAAACATATGTTCTCGTGTATCTAAAGAAACATCTTCCAACAGTCTTGGCAGTTCGTTGGTTAAAAAATTTAAATATCGTCTGCCATTAAGTGTCCCATCATAAAAGTACGGTCCTATAAGTTTTCCACCAACTAACCCACACCATACATTAATTCCCCAGACCGTTTGAAAATTAGTTTCACGTGACCAGTGTGGGTTTGTATCATCCCAGTATCGATGATTTTGCTTATTCATAATGCCATTATTGGTAAATTTTGATTCATCACTCCAAAGAATGTGATTGACAATTAGAGGGTTATTATGAAATTGAATATTGAACCAAGCTATAAATTCTAATCTACGAGTAGAATCTCCTGCACGCAAATGTTGAACTAAATCAATTTTATACGGGTGCATTTTATGTTTTTTTAAAATTTTTTGTACATAACCATATGAAATTCCAATTTCGAGTGCAATATGCCTAAGTGATGAACGTGGGTTAGCTCGTATGTATGCTAGTACCTGTAATTCTATGTCTTCATCAAACATATTTGCTCTACGCCTTTGTTGGTTGATTTGTCTACTAGGAAATCTTCCTTCTTGACTTAACCCTTGTAAAAGTCGTAAAACATAATTGTGAGGTGGGTGGTATCTTTCTGGGTATCGTTCGGCATATGTCATAGCTGCTAAGCGTAAATTACGCTGACATTCACCATAAATTAAAACCAACTCAACTTTTTCAGCGTTATTCATATTTAAAAACTTATAATTTACAGGAGTACTTAATAACCAGACATACACGGATAACGCACACACTTTGGTACAAGTCTAGTTACAGAATAAAAGTAAAATGATATTTTTCATCAAACTAAATACCTTAATAGTTACATTATCTGATTATCTTATCGGTATTTGAGCTATTGTAAAATAAAACAAAATTCCACTATAAAAATAGTTAAAATTGTAATCGTATTATAGGAGTTTACTAAACAAATATTATCAATACTAAAGATTATCTATCTGGACGACATACGATATTATTAAATTATTATTTGTAAACAGATAAAGTAAATTAAACATTTATTTGGCACTTATTTTATTATTTCCAGTGGTTATAAATTAAACTTTCATTAAATACGAATTATGCATAAATCCAAATTTTGACTTACTCTAACTTGGTCAGTTTTGAAAATAGAAAAAAACTGTCGATACAAAAAATGCTCAAAAAAAAATAATCTATCCGAATATGTAAAAAAAAAATGGTGTTTCCATTAAAAAAAATGTAAGTTGTATTGCGCATGCGCACACCAAAAGTGTTAAAAATTTGAAATTTATCCAAAAATATGTATTTAGGTACTCCCTATCACTTCCCGAAAACGCCATTTCAATACAAGGTCATGCACCTGAGATATTTAGTGGTACCTTAAATCGTGATCACACTGTATATATTTTATATATAATGTAAATAATAATTGTCATTTCCATTATTAATTATTTTTCACCAAGGAAACATGTTTTGTCTTTTACCTGATGTTAATATTTGTTGTGTATAATACATTGTCCGTACGCATTTTCAGATTTTCTATTTAATATTTGACAACATTGTGAAATGTAATAGTTCCTGCGTGTGACGTTCAATATTTACTCCTCCCACCACTCTGACCAATTATAATATGGTAATAGAATTTCCGTGAAATAATTTTGAAAAGTAAAATGAGTAAATGGTTGCCCTAAACTAACAAAAACTGAAAGACGCCACTGCTAGAATACAATCTTGAAACCTCACACAAATTAAAATATTATATTTTACAATATTTATAAAAATAAAAGGTTATAGGTACTATGTTTAGGCCCCATCGACTATATCCGAATATGTTAAAAATTATTAAGAATCAAAACATGTGTAATGAACATAGGATTAAAAACATTTTGAATGGCTAAGTACATACTCAAAATGTTTGCACTTATCATATATAAATTAGTAGCTGACCTTAAAATTTGCTATACATTCAAGAAAGATTACACTCATCCGCAATGTATTGCTTTTCTAACGTCTAAAGAGTATTTCAGATTTTAAAAGTTAGTTTTCTATGATTCCCAATCGATTAAAAAACAATTTTGAAAAAAAAAAAAATGTTGCTTTTGTAAAGTGTAAATGTAGTGAGAAACTTCCAAACAAAAATTAATTATAAATGTTGATGAAATAAAAAACACAAAAAATGTTTCATACTACTATCTGGACAACAAAAGAAATATATTAATAATAATCATATTATTTGTTTAAAAATAATAAATCAAAGGCTTAAGAACAGTGGTGTACCAAGTATATTGGAATGGGGGTGGCATGGAAGGAGGGGCGAAGGCAAATCAAAAAAAACAGCTAATGATTTATTATCTGATAAACACAACAAAAAAAAGATTACAAATAATTATAACGTTAATATTGTCAATGTGAAACCGATTAAAAAGATCACCTTTGTGGCAATTTTTCAAAGCTTGTAAACTGATGATTTGTAAAACTAAACGTCGTAACACGTTTGGGCACAAAAATATATTCTTACATGGGACTTGGAGAACGATTGGGAGTAAATTTTCACTGGTGTACATTTTTTTAAAAAACACTACGTTTGGGTACTAATACGTTAAGGTTAAGTTTTTCCCTTTTCAATCACTTTTTTTATTTTTAAAGTCTACCCAAGACTCACGGGAAACCCCGAGGGGGTTGGCTTTCAATTGTTTCCCAATTTTTATTTTTTGCAACTATTTAAAAAATATTTTTAATATTACATAATATTTACGTACCCGGTTCCACTAGAAATAACAATTTTATTAATATTGTTACTAATGTAAGTTATAAAATATAATAACTTATGGTGGATTATTTTTATAATTTAGCAACACATTGTTTTTGATTGAAATATACGTTTTTATTCTTCAATAATAGAATATTCCTTCATTCCTTAATACGTTTACAATAACTTGGATCAAAAAGATATTTTTGCAAAATATATGTCGTTACAAATTAAAAGAGCTTAATTTTTCAACTGACAGGAAATAATAAAAAAAAACATAAATCGCACTGCTGTGTAATATTAAAAATCGAGTGTCTTCGTCATCGAGAAATATAATTTATTTGTATGATTTGAATTTAACGATTATAATCATGGTAAACGGATTACGGATCTGTGATTTTAAGGAGTTAAAAATAGATCATTTCCTTATCGCATGCATACGGGTCTTGTAAATGTGTGCGTAGCAAGTGATCATTATAGTGTGTGTGCATGACGCATGTGTGTAAAAGAAATAGTAGAGGGCTCTTTCACGCTTATGAACCGACCCAACTTTGCGCATGTCAACGGTACACTATGTTTGATAGTTTACATGTACTTTTTGGTAATCCTACAGATGGACCTGACAACGCGATGAGATATCTGAAAACTGATTTGAATATTTCTACACGAGATCCATCAGGCCATGGAAAGAGTACACCAAAATGGGAAAATATTAAAAAAGAAATCCGAAAATTAAAAAATTAAAAAATCTAAAAATTGCTCAAATATATGCTTAATAATATATTGAAAATGTCAATTGAACTGATATATTAATTTAAATTATCCATATTTAAATAGTTCTTCTTTTTTGAGCCGAAATGGTAGGTGTAAGTGATTACCAACTTTACCCATTCTTCACTGCCCATAATACAGTCATGACACCTTTTTTTGGTAATACTTATAGTTGTATAACAAAAGATTTTTGTTTTCAAGAAAAAAATAAAATATCGATTTTTTGAAAACTTGAGTCTCGAAAACATTCTTGTTTTCTTTTGTTTTTATGTAAGTTCATCCCAAGTATTTTGAATATTATGTTGTATAATTGCTTTTAATTTTATCCACCAATTTATTATACTAAATACGTACAACTTCCTACTAAAAATCAACCTGAATGTGACAAATAGAATCTTTTTTACTGTTAATATGAACGAAAAAAAAAAGTTATTTTTGTACTGATACTTTCATTGCTCAGGTAAGGTCTATCATATATTAAAAGATAAGTTCCACACAAAATACCATTATCATGTACTTTTATATATAAAAATAAATATATAAAGAATACGTACCGATGTCCACTGTAATTTATAATAATTAATTAGTTTATAAATATGTACATCATAATATCCATAAATAGATTATATTAGCATGTATATGTTTATATCATAATTATTAAAGTAATAATTATAAAGTTTGAGAAAAAAAGTTCTTTCGAATTTTAAATGTTATTTTAAACTATAAAAATTTAATTTATTCTATCAAATATGGTACAGTTAAATTAAATCAAGTAAAAATATATATAACAATCAACATAAAATATACTTACTCATTTTTCCTGCAAAAAAAATATATTTATTATAATTTATTAATAATAGGTACCTGAAATTACAATATACAATATGAAATCAATTATTTCTAAGTA